>JAANSN010000891.1:0-43074 GCA_036850665.1 Dicranocentrus wangi
CAATGTTTTCTATCCAAATTGACATTTTGCAGATTACAGATGAGCTTCGTCTTTGTGTGGGCACATATCAGCCAAGCGGATAACGTGAGTAATGAATATTTCAGCCGGTGGCTGAATAAAAATGTAGATTACCATTACCTACTTACAAAGTCTGTGTTTTGCATAGGGTATTACCCTGAGCCAAACAAAACTATAATAATATAGCCACCCGGTATTTGGATATATGTAATAGGTATTAATACTGAAGAAACATGTGATTCAAATTTAAAAAGGCCATTCCAATTTTAATATGTCTTTGGATTCCTTATTGCTTCCTTCCTTAACCAGAGTCGGCGGAGAGTTTCATTTCATCCTCCGACAAGACAGAAAAAATATCAATTCAAGATATATACTACCAGTTGAAAGAATTCTTTAAATTTGCAGCAACGACGGTTTACACTCTGGTAGTAGTAGACACAGTCTATTTCACATGGCATGTTTCCTGCATGCCTTATTACACAAATTTTTTTAATAAGTTGACTTTGGATCAGCATCAATGACGAATGTGCATTTGATTTTGTTCATTTCCTTCGGTTCATTCGGTTCTGGCTTCTGGCGGAGATCCTATTTACATAAAATAAAATGGGACCATGAATTTCACTCGAAAAATCCTTGCACCTTACCTTCACCAACGAAATCTCTTTGGGATTTGCAGTAGTAGTAGCCGTTGAAGAAATATCGATATTTTTGTGACGTCTTCCACATGATGACTAAATATAACAGACGACATGTAATGCATGTTTAAAAAAACCTACACGATTCTTTTCGCCAAAAGACACACTGCCGTTGTACCACAATGTGATATGTGGTGTCTTTCGTTCGTTTGAAAGAGTGCTGGCTTGGCTGGCAGCTTGAGCCTGTATTCTCTGTGGGAGAAAGGTCACAATCGATAAATATACAAGTCAAGTACGTTCAGCTTGTTATTTAGAGCAGTAATAAAATCCGGCTGATGATGATGATACTAACAAAGAATAATTATAATCTATATCGACAAAATGCAATTATCCAGAAATAGACTCGAGACATTTAACATTTTGCAAATGTAATCTATGAAATAACATATCATAAATTAAGCCTGCATGACTGACGAAAAGGACAAGAAGATTTGGTAAAAATGATCTTTTAGATTTATTTACAACCTTCTGCAAAGCAGATTACACAGGATATCTGTGTTTTCCACAACGGATTTGTGTTTGCACGAGAAAGGATGAGTTAGATAGAAGCGTTCCACATCCATCTGATGCTCTGACTGATGACAAGGCTTTCCTTCACTCCCATCAAAAGAAGAAGAAGAAAAAAAAGCCACACCACAGAGGTTTACGTACGCTTTTAGCCACCTATGCTGAAAACTTGTCCTTTGCTCTTGTTACATCATCCATGTGGCATTTGTTGAAAAGCTTATTTCCACCCCCACTAACTACTTTGGTATACACACTTCTCAAAAAATGGGAATGAAAAAAGCTTTTGCACGTTTTAATTTACCTACACGGCAGAGGGTTATGATGAGTGTGACGAGTCTTTTAGTGAGTGAGATACGACAGACGACAGCGAAACTTTTTCGGAAGACATAAATAATTTACAGCTTTTATGATATCCCTTCTTCAGCTCCTCCTCGGCGAGTACATGCGGGCGGGTATCACTCAAAAGCTCTTTTTTTATACATTTACATATATGCAGCGAGGGAGTGCATTAGTGATGTTCCCGTAATCCTTTTCGGAACGGGATAGAAAATTGAAGCAAAAAAAAGAACTTTCAGTACTCTCACTTGTTCTCCGCTGCTCGTTTGTGTTCTTCTGTGACGTAATCACAAAGAGTGAGGCTTTTTGTGAATGAGAGAAGTGATCTGAATTTTGAACCCAGAGAGGGTGGTCTTGTTCCGACTCGTCTGACGCATTACAAACTAGGCTTCTTTCTACTATTATCTAACATTTCTTAAGTTATTCCAGCATTTGAATACCATCCGACTGAAATGGAAGCAAATCGAATAATCTGAATTGGGATAAAAGTGACATGTTTCTTTAGTTGTATTTTGAATTTAATTTGTTTTGTGCCAATTTCCAATTCATGCATTTTCATCTCACTTCTCTCTGTACATTATTATTATGACATGATTTGTGCATAATGTTTATCAGAATCCCTCATATCTCGTGACGCAAAGTATTGCAATCTATTGAAAGATGAGGAGAGTCATTACGAAAATGTTTACTCTATTGACCAATACCCTTCTCCAGCCATTAAAATTATTTTTACAAACTGGTTATCATAGCATGAACATTTTTTGTAGTGTTTTCCTGAATTCGTAAACATTCAGTATGATGATGATGATGTAGACCTGTTATCGACTATCTTTTAATACTTTCAAATATAGGCGTATATAGTACCACCGACCGTGTATATGCCATGCACACTTTTCTGATTATGATTAGCCTATGGAAATCTAAAGTTTGGATATGTACCTAAGCCTTTAGTGTTTTTGCATCCAACTATAGCTACACACATATGTTTTCTTTCATGTTGCACACTTTGATGTTTTTGCACGATTTTGAAGAGATTGTTACGTGTAATAAGCACACGTGGTGGGTTGTGGTTGTATGCGTTCGGCGATATTTTTGCAGCAGCTGAACTCACCACCACCACCACTACCATACACCACACCACACACTACAGGCTTCTCCAAACCCATGCTTAATATTATTATTCACATACGCAGTTGTACCAATCATTTTAACCAGTTGGCAGAATTCGGAGGAAAAGATGATCATGCAGTTGTTGACTTATGCTGGTTCTGCAAGTACAGTGGTAACTCCACAAACTACCGACCGAAATAAATACACATCGGGTTGCTGTAGTGTAGTAGTCCTTAAAGAGTTTCATTTTAAAAACACGCACCTTCAGCAATTCATCTAAACGACATGCACGCCCGCTCCTCCGTTATATATTTATTTGCGGAATGAAAAAGTGGAATGAGACAATATACGAATAACTTTGTGCATCTTGTGCATCTGCCAAATTGCGTTTCCCTGTTAGAAAAACTAGCGACAGAGGGATACAACATGAATGCGAAGTAAACATGAGGTAAACTATGATATTAACACGATCCCCTCAACTCGTCATCAACGCAAGACGAGAATATCTGCAAAGATACGCATCTCGCCTCTCCTTTTGTATCAAAATAATCCTTTTCAGCCAGCTAATCAAGACAAGACGGGAAGGCAGGAAGAGAGAGGGTTGAAAGGCCAGACTCGCATAAATTTATTGCGATCTGTTAACGAGATTCAATTTTAGAAGAATTTATGCAATGGTGTAATTCCAAAAAGGAGCATTTCTCAAGGCGATAAATTAGGTGAAAAGTGATAGTGCTCAGCAGAGTTCCCAGAAAAGAGTTAAAATTTTAATACATGTTTTGTTCTCCAACGATACACCTTTCCTCTCCGGCCATCGTCTCTCCGGAAGCAATTATTTGGCTCGTAGACTTTACTGAAAAATTGCACTTTTCCTTCCTTGCTCTAATGTTTGTACTTTGTACCCTTGCCTTGCTGAAGTGAACTCTTGAGCAGGGACGGTGTTTTTTACACGGACGAACGGTACGTACACTGGTACACTCGTCAGGGTGACCTATTCGGCGTTGGAGGAAGCCATATGTGAACATAATATCCCATTCCATTTACTCATTCAGTGTGACCAGCCAGTCATTGAGCCATTACCGAAATAAAAGGTTCATATCCGGTTCCACATTTGCGAAAAGATAATTGAAGCAAGCCCGTTGTCGACTTCGACTGCCCCCATCTCCTGGAAACTAAAGAACAATGAACCTTAGTTAGTACCATATGTGTTTTTGTTTCTCTGAATAAAACATTTTTCTTTCGGAAGTGCGGCCAGTGAAAAATTTAAGGGGAAAGAATTTTTTCCCTTCATTGAAACATTATTGTATGAGTTAGAGTTGCATGCTGGTGGTGGTGATGATGGCGATATCCTATAACTCGAAAATTAAATGAATGAGGGTCCCACATATATAAAATTCAGTGTGGTGCATGCATGCATGCATATTATGCACGGCATCCAACACGGAGCTGAAACGCCACCATTTCGTTCGTAAAGTCGTAAATGGGCTCTGTGTAATGGTGATGTGTGTGCATCGAAAGCCATTTCGTAACGCGTTTTCTATATATTGCATGGCATGTTTCGTGGGTGAGGGGCGTTCTTTCTCCAGACCAGGAGGAAATAAACTTTTCAGTTAGAAGAGCAAGGGCATTAAAACAGTTTTTGAGTGCAGTCATTGTGACTGCTGTTCTTGCCACCCCACATTATACTCTCAGGGAGGGAGGGAGAGAATCAAGATTAAAGAAAATTTCCATCATGGAAGTTAGCACGTAGTAGAAAACAAACTGGGTACGATATGTAGTTTAAAAAGGGAAACGTGCAGTTTGTGTTGTGGAATGGTGGACGACGAAAAGTTGTGCTGTGCGTGAAAAAGTCGCTGCTCGCTTATATACAACGTAAAAAATACTTCCAGGGAGAGGAAGGGCAGGAAAAGGAAGGGAACTTGACGAAGAAACACCAGCTTTCCTAGCATTCCAGACTCCTTTTTCGTCGTCGTCCTTGTCGAAAAGCGTAAAAAACTGATCCGGGGAAGTGAGAAGAGAAGAGAGAGAAAAAATAGAGAGGAGAAAACTCGTCTGAGTCTGTATGTGTAGTGCTCAAACCAAGAGCTCTACATGTTTTCTGCTGGATCAATACTGAAGCAAACTCGGAGGGGGTTTAACTTCTGGGCTCTCTTCTTCTCTCCTTAGTTTTCCCTAGCAAAAGAGACTTCTTTTATCGGTTTCGTCGTTGGAAAACCCCGAGTTTTTTCCAACTTGGGGCTTTTTGAGCAGGGAAAAAAGAAAGGAACGTGCATTATTATTACAATTATATTGCTGCCAACTCAGACTTTCCTGCCTGCTTCGTTCGTGTTCTTTGAGCGAGAAGGGTGAGAGAGCGAGCGGGTAGCGGGTTGGATGTGGATTGCATTCTTCGTCTCTGTTTCTCCCAAAGTTGACTCTCTCTCTCTCTCTCTCTCTCTCTTCCAGCAGCAGCAGTCACATAGTATGATAGTGTGCCTGGGTGGTGAGGAGTCTATATGGCTCGGTGGTGTTTTCCAGCCAATGAATTTTCGGGGATTCTACCGATAGCCCAGCTCCAATCAAACATTCCAGGCGTTTGCACTGCAAGAAGGAAAGACAAGTCGTGCAGGAGCTAGCATAGCTCGGGTGTAAGGCTCAGCTCTCAGCAAGAAGAGAAAGGGGAAGTAGCGAACTAAACTAATGTACACGCTCCTGCTATATACATGCTCCCTCACACACCCGCTATATTATATTCCAGTGGAAAAGTTGAGCTTTACGGGAGTCCCTCTCCGTCTACTTACACAGACTATTTCTCTCCAACAGTGGTGGTGGTGGTGGTGGTGCTGATGCTGATAAAAATAAGATATAATGACTGTAGGACGGTTGGGGTGGATATACGCGGATTCATGCATGTTTTCAAATTGGCAGTGGCATAGCTCCACCGTGTATAAAATAGCGGACTGCCTATGTTACATGAAAGTACATAGGATTTCACGGAATTGACTGAATATATATATATAGCGTGCACCCCCAACGCGAACTTGTACATTCTTAAATAGCTTTGGCTTTGAGTATATTCACGTATATATTCATTGTGAAGCAGGGGAGTAAGCTCGCAGAGAGTGCCCTAACGTTTCTGGAACCCTTTTCTCCAGGCTAAAACTTTCTCGGGCTTTAGTGCTCTTCACAAGTATGTGTTGTCGTGAGCATGCATAGCATTGCTGAACTGCGAACGGAGAGGGTTCTATGAGGATATATTATAGATTATTGTATGAATGTATGAATGTGTTGCTAGCACAGAAGAAAACTAAAAGCTACCGAAAAGTTGAAGCTTTTTTCACTCTCTCTCTCCTTCTCTCTCCGCTTTTTCATTCCTTCCTCCGTCTCCAACTGCCATTTAATATCTCTCTGTGTGTATAAACGAGTCTCTGCTCTATCGCCGTAGTCTCCCCTGTACCACCAGAGAGGACGAAAGACCGAAAAACTTTCTTTCCTAGAGTTAGTTCCTCGTCACTCATACACATTGACTCTGTTCACGCATTATGATGCTAATGTAGAAAATATTTCTGCCATTCAAGTGGTAAATGAGTCATCTCAAGAACTAAAATTTATTTCATCTGCAAATGTAATAAAAAGAATTTCCAAGTTTACTCAACTCCCTCAGTATTTTCACCTTGACTGATTAGACTAGAAAAAGCAGGAGAATTCGAGAGCACAGTATTTTTTGTCACGTTCAGGAAATCTATAGAGTAGAGTGTAGAGGAGACCTTCTTAAAGTGTGTTATTAGAGGGAAAGTGGAAGTTTGGTTAGCGGTGCAGTGTCAATAAGATCTTGGACCCAGGGCAAATACAATAAGGGTTGAGGTGCCGTTAAGTGTTTCCATTCTCAAACCGTGTAACTGAGTTATTATTATACATTCATAGAGCATTTTCGAGTCTCTGATAACCAACCACTCTGTTGTGCATACCACGGCAGTGCTTAGATGCTTTTATACGAACGTGTCGCCGGATGTCCGCCGTGAAGTTTGTGTATGGAGATAATATAATTTGGGTTGGGAGATGCTCCGGAGAGACAAGGCGAAGCAAGGCATTTTACGAGTCTATGTATAATTACAAAGTGGAAAGACTTTATTCTCGTGGTGGCTCTCTTGCATCATCACCATCATCATCATCAGATGATATCATTATCTCAAACTTGATACTGAATCACTTCTAAAATCAGTGAAGTATCCAGTGCGTGTCTATGAAAGTTGGAGTGGGACTCGGAGGAACGTTATTTCCTTAACGGTGTATTACAACAAGATAAGCTTTTGCAGTATTAAAAGGCGGAGAGAATCCAGAAGTAAATAAACTGATATATTAGCCGTGAAAACAAATACCGGAGGAAGAGCCCATCTTCTCGCAGAGATAATGTAGTAATAAAAGTACATGGTGCATAAAAGCAGAGTCCGTGGAGATATAAAGGGTATGGGACGACCACACCGGGGAATATTGGGTGTCACTCCTTCCTCATCATCATCATCATCTTGTGGGATTTTGGCAAAGGAATGATAATCAGTGCCAGCCGGATGATGAGTGAATGTATGTAGAAGCGACGACTGACTGCATGAGTCGGGCATAAGACACAAGACGCACTGTCAACAGCGGAAAGGAATTTTTGTGATGGAATAAACTCGTCAGTTGAGCAATCTTCACTCACTTGTCGTGCGGTCTCTCTGACAGTCCCTAATCTCTGCTCGGTATTATTATATCAGTCTTGACGATCACCGAGAGTCGGTGTTTCTCGCTCTCTCTCTCTGATTTCGAGTAATAATATCACAATAATGCAATAAAAAGTCTGTATATTTTTTGGAGTCTTTTTATTTGTGGGAAAGCTCACTCGTAGTTTTTCCGCTACCAAAAAATAAATATTTAAGAAGGGAAACCGAAGCGGCTTTAGCAGCTCCTTCAGCGAGGCCAATGGTGACGGTAATTAGTAATGGACCCATCAGTGGCAATAGCTACCATCAGCACCTTGCACCACGCGCCTTGTTGACCACCCCACCAGCATTTTTGTCCCATCATCATCAATTTCCTAGTGCACCTTCATTTGCTAGTTCTGCAAGCACCTTGTGCTGTCTTATGTGCTCGTCACCGATCACTTTTCATCTTGGACTAGGCCAGCATCATCAGCATCCGTATCGCAGTAACAATATTAGACCTATTCTACCAAGCAACACGGTTCCGGTCCCTTTGCTCGCCTGTATTCCTTGTGGTCGCTGGTGTGACAATATTACAGGCCGACGTAACGATTGGCTCACGACTACCTCATCGCTTCTTTGGCCAAACCAGCTATTTATCAGGTTTATTTTGATTTTGCTACATTTAGATTATTATCACGATTACTATTACTATCAATAATATATATCCTATTTTGGTAATGCATTACGTAGTGTAGTGCATTGAATCAGCACCCTTTGCAAATACATATATATGTATACCTAGTGAGTGAGTAGTGTGTCCAATGTTTGTAGTGTAATAATAATTGTTTGAATAATACATATTGTGTGGGGAGTAGTAGCATGATGAGAGCATGGTAGTATAAGGATAATTTTTTCAGAGTTTACGACACAAAATCGTTTCTGCCTTGAGTAAGTTGAAATGAATGGGAGTCACGAGGTGGTGGGCTCTATATGCGATTCATGTTGTATAACTATGTAAACGTCCCTGCCATCATCCCCTGACTGCCCTTTTAATGATAATTACCTTTTTGTCTGTACGTTATGCGTTATTGGTAATTCACTGTTTGTCTTTGAGACGTACACGCGCGTAGACAATAGCTGAAGTCACTAGTCGTCGCCACCACCACCATCACCACCACTAGCATCACTAGAATAATAGTTGTAGGTAGAGTGTTAGCTGTGTGCTGGCTGCTTCTTTTTTAGAAGATATCTTTCTCAATATTTCCTTGTATCTAATTAAAATGTCAAAAGTCAGCATGATTATATGATACCTTACAAGTTCACTAGAATTATAAGGACTAGCAAAGCACACCACTGACTAATTGTAAGAGTCACAAGAGGCTTTTCCAAATTTCTGCAAGGTCCCTTCGCATTCCCCATTAACGACAATATATAACGGTAATCAGACACTCGACTCGACTCAACCCCTTATTTTTTCTGTGTTGATCATTTTTAATGGGATTTTGGTTTTCGTAGGTGCACTGCACATTATTGCAGTGCATCGTAATTAGAAAGGAAATCCGCCATTAAAACGTGGGCAGGCCTCGCACTCGACAGAAAACTACATTATCTTTTTTCCCAACTGCATCCTGTTTTAAGGAGGAACATTGTATGTTCTCATATTGTTCCTCCAACTACAATGACTATATATATATATATACTCAACTGTCTAAAAAAAACTAACTGGATATTGGGTACACATATAAATTCCCAGGGAGTCTTGTTAATAACAATGAATTACAATCTGGGATGTGTAGCCATTATAAGTTATAAATATTATATTGTATTCGCGTGGACAAGAAACGTTTTTTTTATTAATCATCAAATGTCTGCATAATGCACGCCAACTATGAACAATTGACTGATTTCAACTGTAGGCATTGTTTTGTCATGAACTTGAAAATGTTGTACATTCCAATCCGCTGCTGCTGCTCTGCTCTGCTGAAATCCTTTGTGTGCGTACCCCTGCTCACTCAGATCCTTCCATTTTCAGGGAAAACAAACACTTTGGTGCACTTTGAGGTTTTTCCTATATGATACCTATACACCTTAATGTCAGTGATGTCTATCAAACAATATCATAATCATTTTTTGTGTCAAGATCAATGATTATATCATTGATGGCCCCGAGCCTTTGATAATATAATGTGGTATAGTGGTCACCACCACCACCGTCGTAGTATATGCATGATACCTATTCAGTCAGAGGAACTCTTTTACTGTCCACATGAAAGAGCCTTTAAGCATAAAATCAAACTGAAATTCTACTTCCACCATTACTCCTCCAAGCTCTTACATTAAACGAGCAACGGGCAGGCGTCAGAAGGAAGAAAAATGCAACGATATACATAATATGCCTATACACACAATATTGTATTGTAGTCGTATAAAATACCTATGCTTCTTTGACTTGGCTACTTTGGTGCAATCCTGTGGGCAAACTTTTTTTTCATACAGAAAATGGGGAGCCTTTTTGTTGTGCAGCAGCCAGTTTAGTTTGAGCTAACAAGCTGTGTAATACACGGAGAGTGGAGTGGAGTGGAGGTATACCCATTGTGTTACTTATGATGGGGATGTGATGCATGGAGCAAATGATATCCATATAAAAATGTGAGTGAGATGTAAAGGGATTTTCGTTGGTACATAAAAGTGTTGCGTATTTTCAACCTTAACCCACTCCCTCCGCGTTACTTTATGGATGCGGACAAACAGCAAGCAAGTTTACGTTCGTGTGCTGTATGCAAATGTACATGTGGAAATGAACATATCAGCATCCATCAATGGGACGAGTTTTTTCGGCTTATCTGGATTGAAGTCATTGTCAATGTCAGGCTACACCAAAGTCGGCCCCTGTCGATAATAAATAAAAATAACAATGCTGCTATTTCAGTTAAGACCTTAGGTTAGGTTGCAATCTCTGCGAAGGTTTGACTCGCTAGCGCTAGAGGAAATAGTAATATCTCGTTTGTGATGACTATCTCTTGTTTCCTTCTTGGAAGCATGTAGGCATAACCTATAGTCAACATCGTGATTACTAATTTTGTGTAATTCGTAAAATATTTTGGATACATATCAATCCATAAAGCCACGACTTTGTGGCTACACGGTTTTGTGGAGATGTGCCGATGAATTTTCAAAACAATTTATAAACAAATTGTTACAGAGATGTGTGTGTATAATTATACAACTCATTGTTTCTGCCAGACGGCATCGTTAACATTTTTGGAATGTTTGTACACAAACAACATGCCTTTTGAATTGTATTTAAAAGCACAAAAGCTCATTAAAATCCTTTCAGTGTCATTTATGATTTTCCTATTCCAAAGGCCACAACTTAAAAACGAGATGAGGAGGTATAAGCAAAAGTATGTATTATTATGAACGTGCTAAAATTTACACAACCACGTTTGGCATTATTTTTTTTGAATAATAATGAAATAGATTTTCATTACGTATTGTATTATATGCATTCACTTCATCCGTATAAGACGACGAAATTGTACATATAACTAATATGCAATGCACACAAGCAAGGGGCGAAACTGCAACAAAGGGAAAGAGCATTAGAATTCTAGAGGTTGGCCATACAAGGCACTTACAGCTTATCTGTAAAAACTGCTCTGCATTCATCGCCTCTATTCATTTTTTATACACAACTTTGTTTGTTTGTCACAACTAACGTAGTAGCTATTGTCACAAACACGATAGTTGTTGATGAAAGTATGCAAAAATCGTCATACATAGCGCAAAGGTTAATTCATTTATTATAATGACTCTGTTAGACTAATGAGGTAACGAGCAAAATGACAGTGACCCACCTCCCCCGAGCTGTTGTGCCATGTGATAAATGAATGTGTTAGCAAGCCATATAAAACCTACAGCCACCGTGTAAACCTAAGATCTATAAACTCCACATTGTCATTATTATTATCTCGTCATACCTATCACATCACCACAGCGCGTACCATTTTCTATATACATACATACATCTATAGGTATGAATTGTCCTAGCAAAAATGTAATTTTTCAGTTAATGCAGATGTAGCGTAGGCCAACACAATGCTTATAATATATGATGATATTGAGGGGAGTGGAGTGCGGTGTGTACAATACGTAATACCATTATTGCGTGATTTTACCATTTCCGTCATATATGCACACAGTGTGAAATCTATCTTCGTTTTTACATAGGTATGAATTGTCCTAGCAAAAATGTAATTTTTCAGTTGATGCAGATGTAGCGTAGGCCAACACAATGCTTATAATATATGATGATATTGAGTGGAGTGGAGTGCGGTGTGTACAATACGTAATACCATTATTGCGTGATTTTACCATTTCCGTCATATATGCACACAGTGTGAAATCTATCTTCGTTTTTACAGTCTAGCCCATCATGACAATTGTGATGATGCTGCCTTTGTGCGTTGAAATAGGTTGAATAGCTAATCAGCCTGTGCTGCAAACTGTGATAGTCATACCTACGTATTATTACACACAAGTTTAAGTTGAAACTAGGCTACGCATAATTGCATTGGCGTCCTTAAACAGAAAAGAAGAGCAGTAAAGCGTTATTCCTTGCATTGTGTGAAAAAAGCGAAAGTGGTTTAGCCACATTGAAAAATGCAATGCCGAATTACATCCCCCCCACACACCATGCACACACACTACCTATTACGTAGTCGTCTTTGTTGCAGCAACGCGAATGTGCGAGCGAACGCATTGTAACAAAAATATTTAGACAGGATGAGGATGTGCAAAAGCTTAGACTCAACAATTCCAAAAAAATAACTCAACTCGTAAAGCAGGATTAGGACTAATATTATGTTTTGTGTAAATGTTCGCTATCCGAATATTATATACCTGATGAGTTCGCCGCACCAGGTATTTTTCTCAACCCCAAAAAATCCTTTAGTTTCGTTTCACTCTCAGTCTCATCGAAATGATGAAATGGAAGTGATAAGTACGTATGTATTCCTCGTATTCGGTATGCATCACAGCATCCACATTTTCACATGCTGATATGATTCTCTCCCTGCCTCGCTCATCGCTCGCACGAATCCAGATATTTTCAGGTAGTTTGATGCAGCAGACCTCCAGCAGAACACCAAGCCACCCACCCACTATCTCCTTTTATACTATTTCTACTACCTAGCCCAACAAAAGGTGGCAGAGGAGTATTACAAACTACAAAAATGTCTTTACAAATGATGTTCTCTCTTTATCGAGTAGACTGTTTTGCATCATGCTAGTCAGTGGTGCTCTTGCTGCATTGCATCTCGCGTGGAAGATGGTATCAAAACGGAAGGCAATAGAATTGGAATTTCACGAGTCCTTATAATATCCTTTATTACCAGTTCTTCCCCTTAACTCGCTTCAGCGTGAGTATTGTATTGAGTAGCGCGATAGCGTGTTGTTAGCTACGTACGTAGTACAACGCCAAACGCGCCACGGTACAATGATTCACAGGAAAAAAAAGTTTTACTACCAATATGAACTATCTGGGTGCCTACTTGTTACCTCGTTGAGAGCAGGATAATCATGATCACCACATCGCATCAGACATCTCCTTTCATCCGTTCTCCATCAATAATCAACTGCTGCAATGCTTTTTAGCCGTGTGTGCTGCGCGCGCTGCACTGCGTGATACCCAAACCTCAACAGGCAACAGGATATCTTTATGGTAGTCAGAGATGAATTAAAAATGCGTATTAAATAGCAATGAAACACGTCATTACCACTTTACAATGATCATCATTGGCATTGCCAACAGTGTTTATACACAAAACTGGGATGATGATGATGCCTGTGTGTGCGTTATAATAATAATAATAATAGTAGGTATTGATCTCGCAATAGTGAATAATGCTTTCAGTTCCACACGGAGAGCACATGTGTCTCTGTCTGTGCATTTTTCCTGACTTGTATAAATAGGAATCACAATGTTGGTATGTCCATCAAAAAATAGCAAAGTGCAAGCACAGCTATTTTTTACCCTCGACAAGGATAAGGTCAACGAGTAAAGATGGGGAAACAGATGTAGTTTTTGGTGTTGTGCTATGATTCTGTCTGCGTGTGTTTTATTTTATGTTGGTGGAGATGCAGATGGCAATTTTTTGGCAGGGACTGGTATATTCATATATGCTAAACTCATATTTGCCCGTTTTTATACCCAAGCCAAAAACTTCTGGTTACGTATGAAAACGAGCAAATAATAATAATTGAGGATGTTGGTGTGGATATTGGGTGCAAAAAAGAGACATTTTTTCTAAAACGAATTGTATAACCTTATTGCCTCGTGTATGGCTGTTACTTACAGCGGAGCTATGCACACTACTTCCCATATGGGATATAATGTAAAGTAGGGACCCGACATGAAAAGGAAAATTGAACAAGCCAAGTCACTCACTACATTACTTCAGATATTCCCCTATAATAATTCTGCGAACTATCATCTTGCATCTTTGGCCAATTTTTGATTGCTTTGATTACAACATTACCACATCGTGTTATGGTTCCTATGAGCTTGTGGTTCAGTCAGTCATCTTGCATGTGTGGACGTGTACGTCTGATGTGAGACTCAACAAGACTTTTTCGTGAGTGATATGGGCCCGTTTCGCTTAGGTTTATTGAAGGGATTTTTATTTGAGAGGAATTGATCTGTGCAGTAGTCAGTGCATCAGAGTACATGCAGGGCACGTAGATTGAATGTCGGCTTTCTTTATGACAAAAATGTGAACCAGCTTGGTAGCCAGTTTTGGTCACACTGATAATCTTATACCTTTAATGATACAGATTGGACTCTGTTTTTGATCTTCTGATTAAAGCAATATAGTTTGGCTACATACAGCAGGCTACCTATGTCTTGAATGATGAAAGTCAAGTGAATGAATGTTTTTATTAAAGTTAGATAAACATCTGTCAAATTTTATGTGAAAATGGGGGTGGAAATTGTAACAAAGAAAGTAGCTGCCCCTGTGGGGTTCGTGTTGAAGCACGTTCGTTTTTATGGAATATTATATTTTAATCTATAAAAAAACATGAGTCTCCTTTTTGTCTCTTGCGCGATGACGCGCTATGATTTTTTTTTGGGGAATATGGCAGTTCAAAAAAGTATTATCCACGATTGGTATTTTGATGCATGTTTGTTTAAAAAAAATAATATCTTTTCGTTTTAAGATTTTCTACGAGTAGTAGTGCTAGTTTAGTCGAGTCATGTGAAGAGCCCTTGTATGGTAATAGTTTCTTGGACTGTGTGTCTTTTAAGTGTTCATCAAGATCTTATTATCTCGTCTCCTTTATGAATTTTTTGAATATTACACATTACCTATCTGTCTTCGTGTACGTACGACGTGGTGTACAGGCTCAAATCACATAAACCTACAACCCCGTCTAGCACATCTTTCATTTATCAGCCAGCCGAGTACTTCTCTATCATATCACAATAGTCATCATGATGATGGTTATGGTAGTCATCCTTATAAAAAATTAATCTAAAATTCAACGTTTTTTCATATCCCAATATTCATTTTGACTATTCCTACCCTCTCAACATTTTGGGTACAAGAGGAGAGGAGACACTGTGATTTCTCATGTGTGGAAGGGATGAGGCAGCAGCAGCAGCGTCTCTTTTGCTTTAGGTGTGTAAAATGTGTACACATGTTGTTTGTTGAGATGTTATATTGTGCTGGCTGGCTGGCTGAAGAGAGAAGGAAACTGATGTGGTTAGGTACTAACAGCGATGATTGAACTGACCTTGTCTCTTCTCTCTCTCTCATGCACTTACCAATTCATATTATGATGAGGTGTGCAGACGATGTGGTGTTGTAACTTGTAACAACAATAAAATATAAAAAGGTGGCTTTCCGTGATGCTGATGCTTTTTGTTCCTTTGAAGCAGCTTCTAAATAGAAAAAGATTTTTTTCTTTCTTCTCTTTCTTTACAATCACAATTGCTATATATGTTCTCTCTGTTCCTTCGCCATGTGCATCATGAGCACAGAGTTGGGCTGGGAAAAACTTATATATCTCCATTTAAATAGCGAGGAGACGTGCAGACACCAAAAAGAGTCTGAGCACATCTTGGTATCCCATCGTATTTATCCCCACTCCTTTGTGAACTTCATCAAGTTGATATTGCTGGTAGTGTTCCCCTAGAGCGTACACAACGTAATACATCATGTTGGATGGCAATACAGGAGTAAGCACACTCACTCATCGAGATCATATTACAATAGAATGCGTCTCTGGTGAATACCTATAGTAGTGGTGGTGTGGTTGGTAGTAGGTAGACAAGTGTGAGCATGACCTGCCTGGCTAGGGTTGGATATGGCGAACAGGTAAAAATCTCGACAACAATGCGAGATTGTATAATAATGCCCATGTAAGCTGCTACTTACTCACATGCACATCTCGATTCGTTCCTCTATAAATATGGTTTGATACTAACACTGCATGATATTATTTCATGTCTGCTGCGCTCATAGTTCATAATATCCCCAACCTGAGACTGCCTATAGGCAGGCATAGGTATACGGTATACCTACGAACGAAGAGGTAAGAAGAGAGGGTGTGAGATAAGATCCCTTGTAGTTATATACATGCATGTTGTACATAATAATTATACTTAACATTCATGTTACGCCATACCACACTCACTACTCACTCACAGTTCGAAAAATGTAATAACACTCGCATACTCAACTCATGGACTCTTTTATTCTCCTTTTTTTCTACGAAACCAACTTAGTATTCATTCTGCTGATGCCAAACAACATTGACATTGCATTGTTCCCCAATAATTAGTGCCTTTTCGTTGATACACACAGACAAAGTGAGGAGAATGCTCACTCGTCAGGCCGAGTGCAGACAATATGCTATTAAGTTTTTCGCATATAGTTTTATGTGCACCGTTCTAGGTTGGATTTTGGGTATCTACAACATGCCCTTATGGGTATATATCCTTATATACGATATATTCATCGTCAGTAAAAAGTGAATTTGCTGAATTCACTCTCTGTTCAATACCTTCGTTCGTTTGAATAGAGACGACGAGAAGCGTGCTTTTTTAATGCAAGTGCCACAGTGCCATTCCCTTTTATACACATCGCCTCCAATTAAATATACACACATACGAAATATTAAGTGTATTTTAGCCAGAGAGCAGTAGCTAGCACACAATAATACAGCATCTACACAAAAAAATAGTGTAACCAATCTACTCATATATATATATATATATTGGTATATGTGAAGTAAAATTGAGCTTTGTTACTTTTTACATGTATATTACCTTACTCATACTATACAACACACATAGTGAATTTACAGAGAATAGTACATCATCATCACGTTGAGATTTTTGCTAAGTGATTGTACAGTGCCGATTTTTTGAGAAGGCACGCTGCTCTCCGCTTGCAAAAGAAGCCAAGATAGCCAGAGAGCAGTAGCTAGCACACAATAATACAGCATCTACACAAAAAAATAGTGTAACCAATCTACTCATATATATACATTGGTATATGTGAAGTAAAATTGAGCTTTGTTACATTTTACATGTATATTACCTTACTCATACTATACAACACACATAGTGAATTTACAGGGAATAGTACATCATCATCACGTTGAGATTTTTGCTAAGTGATTGTACAGTGCCGATTTTTTGAGAAGGCACGCTGCTCTCCGCTTGCAAAAGAAGCCAAGCTGATCACTTCTACCCTTTCAGTCTTTGTCTACCTTTGTCCAGTTGCACATTGTTGTTTGTTACTCGTTCTCGTTTGTACAGTATATAATTCTCCATTAAGAGTTTTTTTTGGTTTTTCCTAGTGTTTCGTGTTTGTTATACAATTTTTTAAGTTTAATAATAATTATAGAAAACAACTTTTGTTAACCAATCTACCAGTGATCTATTAAATATGCCAGTAATATCCTCTTCAAAAAAGCCACGTGTTTTTCACTCTCAGGAAGGTGGTCATATAGTTCTCACATTGTGTGTAGTGGTGTGATATACTTGATATACAATTGCCTCTCGGTTTCACAGTGTGTCTGTCTGCGTGTATTTCACGGGTTTCTTCGAGTTGTTGAAACAAATATAGTTACCCGATGCCTAAACGAGCGTATAGCGCCGCAATGGAGAACAATTGCTTGTAAGAAGTGTTTTGTTATGCCTCATGCTAAGGAGCTTTCAAACTTTCGTTGTTGAGTAGTATCAATGTTATATAATAATAATGATAATAGTAATAATACAATTCATATAATATATTTTGTAGGCGACTGTAATAATTATTATCATTCTTCGAATTAGATTGTGCAACTGAATGGCAAAAAAATTAGGGAGTTGCAGTTGCGTTGACCATCGAAATATAAGAGACAAGTGGAGTTATGTTGTGTTTGTGTTTGCATGCCGTTGTTCATTGTAGACATTCATCAAATCAAAAAAGTATTACGTTGATGCTGTTGGTCAACAAGCAGAGCAACCTTTTACCAAAAATACTGTAATCGTTATATTATAATAGCGCTTACATGTCGAGTAAATGACTCATTCTCACATCACATCATACAAACAATATACACTTCACTTACTTGTATCAAATTCCTTTCACCGGTGGTGTACCCCTTATATAACTATAACTCAATATGCGTGATTAACCTCGTCACCTACAGGAAAGTGGTTTCATTACGATTACATGTGCTATATTGATCGATATTGATTTCGCATTCCGACCTCACTATAAAATAACGCACTGGCATTAAGTATGCTTTTTTTCGAGGGGAGAACTGCTGTTGTAAAGAATATTTTAAGTTGAAAAAAATTCCTTGTTCTGTTTTGTTCTCAAATGTGTGATACAAAAAAGTAGAGTGCAAACTGAATTGACACATGCAAACTATATAATACCTATAACACAGTCTTCGGTTGTCTATTTACTTGACTCGGGCTGTGCAAGACTCAGGTTTAGAATTGTGAGCTTAATCCATTGTTTTCATCTCGATAATTTTTTGTTGTTGCTTCGCTTCGTGTTGTGAGACCATAGTCCACCTGCAGTATTAAGGAAATCCTCATCATCATCATTACATTACATCAACATCAACTCATTTACCATGCCTTGTGCCGCATATTCCTCCGATTCGGATAGCTCTGCAGGGTAATAAAATTAATAATAATGATATGATGATGATCAATAATGAAATTACTTCGTAGCGAAAAAGGAAATAATAATAAGAGTGGACGCCGAGAATTCGTGTAAACCTCTTACGCTGAAAGGTTTTCGTGGACATATGAAGCACGTAACAAACAATGAGGTGGTGACCATGATATTGTCACGATTGCCACAGTCCACATGCACTCACAAGGCTTCAAGGATTATCCCTTCTTTTTCCTTCCGGTTTTATTAGGCTATAAAGTGAAAGCAGTGCGCAGTCCAGAGATATAAGCCGTACCGTCTAGCGTGTATCCTCAGGAAATGTCGGGGTAAGCTTTGCTTAAGGGAGAAGTTACACGTTACATTTTTGATATGCTACCTACATGGGCGCAATACACAGTTCTGCCACAAATTTTTTGTATTCTAAGTTGGTGGTTCCCATTCGATGGCCAATATAACAGCAGAATGGCTGATTAAGCATAAACCGAGTAATCTACTAAATTGATGTTTAGTCGCCTTCTCTCGACTGCACGCAGTGTTCAGTCCAGAATACAATGAATATTTTATTGCTTTGGGTTTTGCATCTTGGACGAGCAAACTCGTAAAAGTTCCTTTTTTACGCTCACGCAATTAACTTGGGGAGAGGCGCGCGTTACCTAATAGAATATATATTGTGATGTGTATATATTTAAAACTGCGAGTCGAGTGACTTCTCGCCTTCCTTTGGTTTCATGCTGGAAGAAATATATATTGTCTCCAATTTTGTCATGTGTACTTTTTGAGTACTTACTACTTTGGCTAGCTCGTGTGAGGTGAGGTGGTGTGGTTAGATAAGAGGTATAATGCAGCAGCAGGAATCGGCGCTCTTTGTGGTTGCTGCAATTGAGTTTTTTCTTTAATTTTTTAGCCTTTCGTACAAATTAGGAAGGTAGAGGAGTGAAGGTGTTTCGCTGAGGAATTGCAAGGCGCAGCAAGCACTACATTGAATTGAAATCCATCATATTACTTTACTAATATGTAGTTTTGCATTTTACAATTACTATGTTCATAGGAATAATAGCAAATTATGAAAAATAGAAGTAGCAAACAGAGAGCATGCACGATTCTCCTCTTGTGTGTGCATCTGTTCCCTGCCTACCTATATTAATGTATTATGCATCTTCTTTTTTCCTTGTCCCTCACAACAATAAACACAATCACAATTGTACACAGTCATCATCAGTTTTTTTCTTAAGTCTTGTTAGTTAGTTCGCTTGAACATATTTAACTATGCGTAGACATGCATCCTATGAAGTCGCCTTATAGCTAGCTATGGTTTCCTTTTTTGCTGCCATGTGTGATTTGTGTATGAAGGAGTGTGCAATATGTAAGAGAAATAGTGTTGGCTTTAATCATTAATAAGTATTTTTGGAGGTCAGGCTCTCATGGTGTAAGTGATAAATGCTTTGGACGTAACATAACTTATTTGGAAGGCATCATATCATGCAACATGCAACAAAAGGCTTCATCACACAGGAATGGAAGTTATAGGATATTTGGGAATATCTATTCTGACTGAAGCAGAAGAGAGATACTCGATACCTTGGACATTAATGGTAGTAGTGCATGCATATGCATGTGAACGTGAGTATAGTAGCCAGTGTCAAGCCAGATATGGGATGTTACATACACGTAAATATATAGGTATGCGTGTAGGAAAGTGGAAGGAATCAGACAGCGCTGTTGGGAACTTTTTTGTCGACATGATTTTTTTTAAAAGAAGAGACCTATAGTAATATGGGGAGGGTTGAACTAAAAGCGTTGCTTTGTTCGAAGGACTAACCATTTAATATACGATGTGCCTTAATAAAGCAAATAGAGTCTGAGGGAAATACATGATGCTTATACCTATAATAAAAAAAGAGCAGCAGTGCCGACTGCCGATACACCGATACAGCGAGATTAACTGCCATTCATGGTCGTTAGTTCATTGATAATGGATTGATAGCAATTTTTATTGAAAGTAGCAATGCAATGGTAAATACAGAACTTAATTCGCTTGAGTTTGCAAAGCTTATAACGTAAAAAATCTACTCCATTATCGATAACTTCCTGGTATTACAGATTACATTATATGAGATACATACATGAAGAAGCATAGAGGGCGTGTTTGAAAGACAGTTTTCAGAATTTCGAATATGGAAATAATGTATTTTTATTTTCCTTTTAAAAAGAAATACTCTTTATGGCGTTTTGCGTAAGGCATGGGTTCTCTGACATCATCACGCAGCCATCCGGATTTAATAGAAATTCTGGTGAAATACGACCAAGTCTGAAGAGTGTGCGGATAACAAAAGGGTGTGTGCAATGTGCAATAATGCTTTCTCATAAGATAGCATTATGCCACGGACAGGTGAGGAGTTGCCTGGTCTTTCCGGCTTGATGACGAATGTGCAGCGAGCTGAGCTGCTGCGATGACGCATTCTGTTATTTCGGTCGAGTGAGTATTGTTAGTAATAATAACAAGGCTTTTCTGGGGAAACTCACCGGTTCTGAATTTCTTGGGAATGGGTAGCTTGGAATAAATGCCCGATTGATAATACCGGTCGAGGCAAGGAGGCACGTAACAACCTTGCTTGTTCTGCTTTTCAAGCCTCGTTGCAGATACCTACATACTCTTCTATTCTTCGTAGTATAAAAGTGTACACTATAGATGGTATTTATAAGTAACTAGGCAGACTGGATTTTCCGGTTCGGTGGCATGAGTAGTGCTGTTTGTTGGCGTTGCGCGTTGATGAGAATGAGTAGTAGTCCATATATGCAAAAACGATGAGTGAAAGAAGAAAGGTTCGCATGAAAGTGAGTTTCATAATCATAATGCATAACCTTCAAGGAACGCATGAAATGACGGCATTTCCTTTGTGAATTTAAATTGAACTGCAATATAATAACGAATTTGTATGACTAATGTCGTAAGAGATCACAGCTGCTGCATATATGAAATATTATACATAACCGCCTGAAGCATAAATCCGACTTTCCCGTTGAATATCGATCGAGTACATTATGCACATGTAATCCTGACGAGTTTGAATCAATTCTTCTGAAAAATATATGTATAGCAGCTCTCTCCCCACCCCACCCCAAAATATTAAAATGTGCAGTTGACACAATAGAAATTTCTTGGAAGTTTATCTCCACATTTCATTGCCAACGCATGCTCATGTTTAATTTCAAAATTATACGGAATTGCGAAAGCAGGAGAGTAATCAACAACCACCAACCAATCTTGTGCAAAAGTATTAAAATTCCAAATGTATCCCTCAGTGCGGCGGATGTTGCAAATAATCATGATCCATCCAGTATCAAATGTTTTGTCTATGCGAGAATTATGATAAAATGAATTACAACTTACTCTATATAGCATGCCAGATGATCACTAACTTTGTCCTTGATCCCTAATCTCTGGCTGGAAACAATTGTCTTGAATGAGCATATCGTTTATGTATTACATTTTGCAATTTTGCGTCAACTGTTCATATTGAATTATTACTGTCTCCTTTGACCACATTTAATGCTAATTTGCAAATAAAATGTGTTTTCATAATGCACCTTCAAAGGACTTTCAAAGTCACGTCAAATGGTACATGTACCTAGCTTAGCTCGCCACTGGTAAAGACCAAAACTACTCTCAAATTGTATTTTACTGCAAATTCCTCATCACCATTTTACATGTCAACAAGAAGAAATGTAAAAACGATTTAAATGTGCCCAGTGTTTGCATTTTGTTTCATTTTGGCATACCGTGTACCTCACGAATTTTCAAAGCATATTTCATGAACTCATTATTCTCATCAAGTAGAAGTGTAGGATGACAGGAAATTTTACACAGCTTATATAAACTCGATAATGTTTGATCGGAGGTGTGTGCCGTGCAGGTCTTTTACCTTTTTCGCCTTCAGACGGAACGTCGTGGAACATTCGACAGTTTTGTGCTGTATACACTGGCGAATAATAATGCACAGACTAGACGCTTAAGATTAATGAGAAGACTTTTTCTTTAAGCTCACAACTTTAAGTAACTCCTGCTAATTCCACAGTCCCAAATTGCTCACGTATGTGACAAGGGGCATGGCACATAGATTTCATGAAGCCTACGAGTAAAGTATACATCTCTTCTTGATGGAGTTAATGGAGTATTTGGTCGAAAAGTCTGGCTTCTCGCACAGCAGCGTTGTTGTGCAGTTAAAAGGAAAGAAAGAGGATGCAAATTGTCCTTATCAGCTCAGGAAAATTTGAAGTCGAAATAAGAAATAAAATGCAAATGGCAGAGGACTTGACTGTATGACTAAAGCCGACGACCATTGAAATGCAAATGAAAACGTTTGCAAAGTTGCTACTTCTTGCCAACTTGCGTTTCGTACATCATATCATACCTTACATTTTACGTTGCTTCTTATCATCAAGTACGCAAAAAAAAACCTCTATCGTACTTAAATAGGAGGGTAACCAACTAGTTATAACTAGGAATGACTGATAGTGATTTTGGTTAGAAGAGATTACATTGTTGAAGCAGCTTGATAACCAGAAAACGTTATCGGAAGTCAACGATGTAACTTGCACAAACGAATAAATCGCATTGGGGTTCTTTCCCATCCGATCATCTTTTAATTTTCCATCTAAAGCCACATTTGAGTATATAGCTTCAGTTTTAGTAGTTCTCTGAAACTGAGAAGCCACGCTCTTGCATGGTCGTCGTGCTGTGACTGATGTGACTTGTTAAATAACTCCAGTTAAATAGTTGTTGTTTTTGTTCGTGTCTCGTCGTGTTTGCACTTGACAAATTAGTAAAACGTAAAATTTGTGTAATAATAATTACGCAGAAGAGTTTAGCGTGAATTGACAGGGGAAGGTTAAGGGCCCTCTGGCTGTTCAATATATATTACAGCAAAACACTGTAACGAAAAGTCAGTCAATCTCACCTGCAAATGCAAATGCCAACTTGCGGGTAATAATGATACAAGCAGGAAATTATTATAGGTCTTTTATAGTTTAATCTTTTCTTATCGAGCATGATTGATTAGTTATTAGTTGGCCATCATATCATCATCATAATATCGTATAACGTTAATAATACTACTCTGTCGACTGTCGACGTGTTTTTACATATTGACTGATTGACTCATTTGGGTTTTCTTTGTTCTTCTTTGTTAGATCCCAGTGTCGAGCGGTGTTAAGTGGAGGTTCCGCCCGGAACTGTGGGAACTCGGGGTGTCCTTCATTGCCGCCTCACCTGAACTCTAGAGGCCTGAACGGAAGTCATCCCATTCCTTTCGCATTTCTCAACCCAAACCCAGTAAATAATTTACAAGGAACTACTTCAGGAGCTTCAGCGTTGATTCCTAGTGGCCCACCCTTGGGTGATCCGAATACACCATCACTTCGTATTTGCGACCCCCAACATACGTCTACTTGCCCATCAGTATCAACGCCAGTGAATATTAGTATCTCACCCTTGATAACTTCACGACAATCGCTTCCTTACTATACTCGCGGAGGTCATAAGTTTTTACGTACTCGTGCTAGAAATCGTGGAATGAGCATGGGTCAGAAAGTTTCAGGTAAATATCACAAACAATTAACCTACCAACGTTAAATTTATATGAAATAGGAACAATATCAAATTTGTGACGGAATTTTGGCGTAAAGCATATTTTTCTAAATGTTAAAACAAAATTGGCAATTTTTATTCAGTTGGTGGAGGGAAAGCAGTGGGAAGGGAGACGACTCCGAGAACTCCTGGTCCCCGTGAACTAGCCGAAGAACTTACCTCACCAGCTCGGCTCGACATGTTGCTTGACATGCCACCGGTTTCAAAAGAAGTCCAGGTTAAAAATGCTTGGAATTCGGAAGATAGATCACTCAACATATTTGTTAAGGTACGTTTAAGAAGTTGCAGAATGATTTGATTTGATTTGAATACAAATTTTTACGAATAATCGCTTAATAAATTTGTGCAGGAGGATGACAAGCTTACATTCCATCGGCATCCAGTAGCCCAAAGTACGGATTGCATACGTGGGAAGACTGGATTCAGCAAAGGATTACATGTATGGGAAATTCATTGGTCAACCAGACAAAGGGGTACACATGCAGTGGTAGGCGTAGCTACACAGGACGCACCTTTGAACTCCGTTGGTTATCAGGTATGGAGTCGATGCATGGTTTCCAACTTTTGTTCTCATTTTGTCCAGAGTGACTGGCCATGTTCATTGAGGTTGGGGTTCGGTGTCTATGTTTCAGAGTTTAGTTGGTAG
This sequence comes from Dicranocentrus wangi, assembly GCA_036850665.1. Lineage (NCBI taxonomy): Eukaryota > Metazoa > Arthropoda > Collembola > Entomobryomorpha > Entomobryidae > Dicranocentrus > Dicranocentrus wangi. Next base: position 24,801 of record JAANSN010000891.1, read on the forward strand.
TAATGACCAGTCATGGGGCTGGGACTTAGGACGTAATAAACTTTATCATGATAGCAAAAACACAGCATCAGGGACAACCTATCCAGCATTATTAAAACCCGATGAGAATTACGTTGTGCCAGATACCTTCCAAGGTAAGTGTAATCTCTTGGTTTTGGTGGGGGATATTGGGTAATTTACAATATTATGCAAATTTTACGGCTTCATTCAGCCCCGGTTGATTGTGGTACTAACTGGTGTCAAATTTGTTATGTCTAGTTGTGTTAGATATGGATGAAGGAACTCTAGCTTTTGTAGTGGATGGTCAGTACTTGGGTGTAGCGTTCCGCGGACTGAAGGGAAAGAAATTGTATCCTATAGTTTCTGCCGTGTGGGGTCATTGTGAAATTACAATGAAATATATTGGTGGCCTCGACCGTAAGTTATCCTTAACACAAATTGCAGTTCCAATATACTTATTGTTGATTTACAGAATGCAATCAATCTTTCAAACGGTTATTATATGCGTGCGTGTCATGTTTTGTTTTGTAGCTGAGCCACTTCCACTCATGTTTTTGTGCCGGCGAGTAATACGTCAGTGTATTGGCAAGGAAAGAATCCATCGGATAAACGAACTGAATATTCCCCCTGCGATTAGAGATTATCTGCTGTATAAGTAAGTTGATTTCACACAATTTTACAGCTTTATAGACAGTCCTGTTGATAGGCTGGTGCTGGTTGTAGCATGTTCGGATTTCTAACTGTTTTGCTTGTTTGTTGTATTGCAGGGAAAGACGGTAACCTCCAAAGCTCACGTGTCCAGCCCGTCTTTTAATTCTTAACAATCACAAGTTAGGGAAAATTCCTTTGACCTTGCATTTCTAGAGTAAGTTGAGTAAGTGTTATGATATCTTGGCAGGTGTTGATGGAAACTCGATTATTTCCGCATAAGCGTGTCTGATTGTGACATAAAGAGCAAGCACTAACCCTGTTCTTTTCAAAAAGAGAATAACTTTAAGTTTTTACATATTACGGTATAGAAGGTTACGAACAAAGCATAACACTTAAGCCAAGATAGATCTCCGTGTAGCTTTTTGACTTTGACTTGAATTGATTTAAACTAAACGTCAGCAAATGGACGGAAAAGCAGATTGATATAGGATTAAGGAAATAAGTTCAGCATTAAAATGTCTCGTTCGTTAAAATAAACTAAATCAACGCAGTATCAGCCACAAAAGTGCCGATGAAATCTTTGTGTACCAGCTACCCACATTTCAAAGAAACCCGAAACGATGCGATGGAAAGAGGCAGCTTTACTGAAAAAGATTCTACCTAGCCAACATGTCGACATTTTTCAGGCTCCTTCCAATAAGAACTTAATAAATGCAAACAATTTTGTACATTTTTCGTGTTATTGTTGTAAAACACAGTCCCTTCATTTGCTGTAGAAAAACGGAACACGTAGTAGGTAATAATACACTGAGTTTAAAATGTTTAAAACTTACACTAGACTTAAACGTGTGGAATTAAAGACGTGTGAACTTGAAAATTGTCGTTCGTATAAATGATTAAATTACTTAACTTCGCAAATAATGATTGATGTAAAATTTCGTTTTTGTTGTTAATAATACATTGTGCTCAGTTTGACTTTGTTAAATAGTCTTCTCGTTTTTTTACCCTTGGCTGCTGTTGCTGATTTGTTATCAGAGCAGTTAGTTAAAGCTGGATCTGTAGATTTTGTAAATATATTGTCACACGTGAGAAAGCATTTAGACCACTTATGGATAGATGCACGTAATGAAATTTAAAGCACGTAGAAGTACTAATGAGTTGATACATTACATATTTGTAGTCATATGTCAAGACTGCCGTGTTCATCCAATACGTTTATGATGTAAACTCTTCCCTGCATAGGGAGAAAAATGTTTTTGCTGAATCTTTATCCTCTACTACTGATTGTATTTTATCTTTTTGAAGCCAAATGTAGTTGGTGAACTTTTTCAGGTTTCGTCATAATAACTTCGTCGTCGTGAACTTTCATTATGATGATTATTGTTTCGCTTGTTGTAGTACTACTATCACGTGGGCATTCCTTTGTAATTGACGAAAAATTGGGATATTTCGTAATCGTTTTAATGTAGGAATTTCCTGATTATCCCCAAAAAAAGGTTTGTACATTAATTATTAAAATACCAAGTCTTGGTTTCTTGCTCTTGTCGATAATGTGAGAGTTGTCTTCTGTGCCCTGTCTGTCCCGTGTGACCGGAACCAGTGAAAATGTACAATGTGTGAAGAGAACCTTCAACCTCAGAATAATTGCACTCATTATTTAACAATTACCTCAAAAGTTAAAAAGAAGAGTCTCAATATAAAATATTTTAAGTTTTGTGACTGGAGTTTTGATTTTTAGTATATCGTAAGGATCGAATCTGACGTGTAGCTGTACAACATATATACATATTAATGAAATGTTTAATAAACACATATATAGCAACGAATGTACTATATGGTGTAGGTGAACCAAAAATCATAAAAACGCCAAAACTATTTGTCGTGTCTACTGTCTATATAGCATATAAAAATATAATACGTATGTAAGATGGCCATTTACAAAAATAATTTGTACATGCAGGACAAATATTAATTGTAACTCTTAACTATCATTATACAACGGTCAAACTTTTAATTTAAGATTAAGGTATGTTTGTGAACGGAATGGTGAAATGAGACGGACGACTGCTTTTAGTGTTAAGACTAAGACTTTGTAAAGGATCTTATACTCTCTGAGATCACTTTGTTCTCTTCTATCTTTGTAGCAAACCAAGACGTTGATAATACAAAACGAGCAATTTCTTCGTGAACTCTGGATTGATTTCGAATGGGGTCTTATTTTAAAATTTCACCCATTCTCCATTTGCTTTTTTATTCCTCAGATCATAAAGCGCATAGTTTGCATTTAATGCATTTACAATTATTTTTTTATCTACGAGACGTACGTACGTTGACAGTTTCATGTCTGAATGTAACATAACTGGCAATGGCTTTTATCACAACACGGTATACATTAATCATCATCTTGCATAATCTTTGTCGATAATAAAGCACCTAATTTTAAACATCATCGGTCATTTATACAAAAAATACTGTAATAATTTGTCCATTTATGTATTTTTGAAACTTTGAACTGAATAAATGATAATTTTAAATTAACCTGATGATTCTTCTACCATGCACCAATCTCCATCTGAGCTAGATTTATTCGACGAATTAGAATTTTTGCGCTCAACGGAGTCTTTGTTTTCAGAGGAAATCTCTGCTGTTGCTTGTTCTGCTGGAGTTTTGCTGTCCCCAGTGTTTCCACCCTCATCTGTCGCCGCTGTTTCCACTTGAGATTCAGACGTCTCAGTGGTTTCCGTTTTTTCCTTTTTCTTCTTCACCAATTCAGCTACGAATTTAAATCTTCTCATACATTCCTCCTGTGTGGGACGATGGCAAACATAAATTCAGTTTGAAAGCTGACACAAGCAAGCTGACTTATACTCTGATTTCCTTATTTTATTTTAATACCTTGGTCTTTCCCGGAACCATCATCGCAATCTTGTCCCAGCGCTCCAGCGCTCCCTTTGGATACACTAACAGAGCTTTTTCTAATGCTTTTTGCTCTTCCGTGGTCCAATTCGCCACATTATCAATATCACCCGCGGCAATGGCATCTGCTTTTCCACCTTTGGTTTTTACTTTAACCTTTAGTTGAGGCTTCACTTCCTCCTCCTCTTCTGCACGCTTAGTTAGTTTCTCCATCACCTATTTGTTGATAATATACAAATTAATGGTACATACATTCATTAATGGTGCAGATGCGTCTGCTTCACAACACCTCATAAACTGAATGCATTCCAGAACCGATATTACGACATTTTACTTACCTTTTTCGCCATGAAAGTAATCTCTGGAACAGGCCTTCTCAATGCGTCAGAAATCTTTTCCCAACGTTCGGGTGTGCCACCAGGATATCTTTTGCACAATTTAGCTAATTCTGCTAAATCTTCATCGGTCCAAAGCCCCCCACTTACGTAAGTCGGCCTTGGTGGCTTTTTGGGAGTATCCTTTCCTTCCTCATCATCGTCACCTTCTTCATGGGTCTCACCGTCACTCTCTTCTTTCTCTGGAATTACAAACGTTTTTCTTTTTCGAGGTTTCTTCGGTTCCTCAGCAATTTTTTTCTGTTCTTCCAACATTTCTTGAATTCTAGCTTGCTCCCTAGCTTCTTCTTCTTTTTGTTCCTGTACTTGTCGTACGTATGCTATCATGTCACCCGGAAAGTTCCATACTAAATACTTTATACCTCTGCAAATTTGAAACGGAGCAATATCTAGAAGACTACAAATTTGAAAAATACCCATTAAGATTACACACATCACAATATCTTTTGGCTTTCACGGTTCTTTGATACTAGCTATCTACTTTACCTGGGCTTTTTCAAATAAAGTTCCATTTCTGCTTCTATTTCTTCTGCGGTAGGGCCATCTTTCTGAGCTTTCCTAGTTCTTTGCTTTTGTCTGAGTTTCGACTCAATGTTCTCACGCTACATTAAATTAATCGGACATTATTCACCTATAGATTGTTTGTTTTCCGTATCCCATTCGCCGGAAGAACGTAAGGAAGCGCAAATAACGTACTCACCAGAGACAGTCTCTTTTCAAAATATGAACCCCAACCTGCTAGGTACTGCCCAACAGATATAATTGCCAGTAGTATTAGAGTAACTTGCCACATGGCAAGTTTCCTTGCGCGTCTAAAGTAAAATATTGGCTGTCGCCAATTTGGAAGTCCATTTTCGAGAACATCTTCATAGGCTTGGCGTAGTTTCTCATCTTTTAAAACTTCGTATATTCCTACAAGCTTTATAAAAAATATGATTGCTGGTTATAATATAATTGCTTATGCACATGATAGATAAATGGTAACAACAACTGCGATGATTATTAAATACTCCGATCTCCGGTTCACTTACCTGACGAAATTTTTCTGCCGCATCCGGGGAAGGATTTTTGTCCGGATGTAGTTTCACAGAGAGTTTTCGATAAGCTTGTTTAATATCTTTCGACGAAGCATCCTATAATGTCACAGAAAACATTTAAAATTATGGACCCAACTTTCTGGACAAGCTACAAATAAGGCTGGTTATTAACAACAAAAACTAAATATTGGGCTAAGTAACTACAAAATACCTACCTTTGATACTCCAATCACTTCATAAAAATTCTGGCCAACCTCCTCCACAAGATCAAACATTTCAAACTCTGCATTATCCCACGCGTGAGCACCGTCATTTAAAAAGCTCGATATAAAAATTATGCCTACAACTAAATTAAACAGATGTCTACACCCTAATACTTCCATCTTCAGTTATGAAATTTCTTTAGTGACCAGTGACCAAGAGACTTGCCACTTTTCTGTACAAATTACTCCGTTTCTGGCTTGCTGGGTTTCTGCGTTTTTCAGAGTATCCTCTCAGGTGTCAGGTAGTTTTTAACTGTCATTCGAGACCCTCGCGATCCAAAGTATTTAGAAAGTTTCAAAAAAATAAAGTCTCTGTACAGGTGCTTTGGCATGTAAAAACAACGGCTTGATAGTGACCAGTGACCAAGAGACTTGCCACTTTTCTGTACAAATTACTCCGTTTCTGGCTTGCTGGGTTTCTGCGTTTTTCAGAGTCTCAGGCGTGCGTCAGGTAGATTTTAACTGTCATTCAAGACCCTCGCGATCCAAAGTATTTAGAAAGTTTCAAAAAAATAAAGTCTCTGTACAGGTGCTTTGGCATTGGCATGTAAAAACAACGGCTTGGCTAATTTTTCGCAAATGTTTCTAGGAGGAGGAATGTGCACATTTTATACAGTGACGTAATAACACGTAATTCGCCAATTTATTAAAACAAAAGACCAGGTGATGATGGATGATGATGGTGCATGAAAATACTAAAAACGAATTGAAGTGTTAATATTATTGTTTACGTCTAGCTAGTCTCCCCGTCCGTATGTGTGTATATTATATGAATGATTGCGATTTTTGCGAATTTTTTTTGCTGCTGCGACGACTTTCTTGGTATGTACAACTTTTAAGTAAGAAGGTAGGTGGTCTGTGGTCTGGTATTAAATATCACAGTATCAGCCTGTGTCAGCCAGTACCACGTTACATACACGTAAGGTAAAAGTGAAACGATGAAACGAACATGAAACATCTTGAAGATTGAAGATGCACAGCAACAACCTGTCCGTTTTCTACTACTTATATACAGTCATCCATCCTAATAATCCATGTAAACCCGAGTTGATTGATGCACATGCACACCTTTTGGTTCCATCGAGTGCCAAGCTTGAAACAAGACGACATCCGCGAAGCTCGGCTAACAGCGTTGTTGTAAGTTGTAATGCTTGCCAAATATATCTTGTGGCTCCAGTTTGAGTTGAACAGGCGGAGAGTGTGCACAGGAGTCGGACGGACGTCCACAAGAGATTAAATTATTATTTCACAAAAATTAGTTAAAGTTAATTGGTTTTCCTGTGTCATTAATTAAATTGTGTGCTCTTTGTGGCTACGGTGAGTGAAAGGTGCTTTTAATATTTTCTAATAACAATAACCGCTATATATCAAGTTGCGTTGTTGTATAGAGCCTGTATGTGTGTGAGTGAAGACTTTATTTTAAATTGCTCCGTTTTTAAAATGTAATTAATTAATTATGACCTTTTTTGTATTCATTTGATAGTAATCCGTCTCTACCAAACCGGACGTGAAGATGGCCGACGACGATTATGAGCCAGATGAGTAAGTTAAGTTATCGGTTTTCAACAAATTGTGCACTGTGTACAATTTTCGTTATATCAAAGAGCTGATGTGACAAATAAGCTAAATTAAATATATCATTATATTATTGGGTATTTTTTCAACCAGTGTGGGAGGAGATATTGGTGCGGACGATTATGATGATTTAGTAGAGGACCAAGAGCCAATTGATGATTTGGATCCGAATGAAGTAAGCAAATTATTGGAAATTGCAATTCAAATTAGTCCTTGTAAATTAGAAACTTGTGCTTGAAAAATAAAAAAGTATGTACATATATTCAACGTGTATGAAATATTCATTGAAAGCTTTAATAATATAGTTGTCTGTATATTATTTCGCTACTTCTAGGATGGGGAGAATATCGATTTACTTAATGTGGGAGACGGAACAGGGGGAATTGGAGCAGCAGGAGGTGCCCCGTCAGGAAAACGCATTACGACTCCGTATATGACGAAATATGAAAGAGCTCGAGTTCTTGGTACGAGGGCGTTACAAATTGCAATGTGTGCTCCAGTGATGGTTGAATTAGAAGGAGAAACGGATCCGCTGCAGATTGCGATGAAAGAATTAAAACTACGCAAGATTCCTATCATCATTCGACGCTACCTTCCAGACCACAGCTACGAAGATTGGGCAATTGATGAGCTAATTATATCGGATAATTAAAGCGCCTAATTCTTCTAGCACACACACACACGCTAGAATAGTTTTCATTGCATTGACTTCTTAGAAGACACGTTTGTTGGAAGGCTATGGTAGTTAGTTAGTCAAAAATATTATCATTAGTTGTATATTTATTATAAAGTTTGCGCCTTAAGCAAAATAAAAACTATTTTTACTTTTTGAATATTCTTTTTTACAAATGTTTATTTTCAGTTCAAATATTCAAGAATATACAAGTTTAGTGTTAAGTAAACCTATATACCATAAAATGCAATACAAAGTTTTGGATAATAATATCCCTTGAATTAAAATCATCTACAAAAATCAAAATTCTTATCTTAACACTATAAAACTACTGGGTACTTTTACTTTTAGTACTCGTACCACACTATACTTTACGATAATAAATTAGTCATCGAGTCACTATTTAAACTGAAATTTATCTATTCAAAAAATGTACGTTTGGTGGATCGAGTTTTCATCATTTCTTTTGGAGAGTCGTCAGAAAAATAAATTTTCTTTCCACTGTTTCGAACTCTGTCTACATTCGAGAACATAGAAGATCCGTGAGGTGTGTACGGAGATTGCATAGTCTTTGCTTTTGCTCTGGTGTAAGTTCCGCCTGATGTATAAACTGTTCCCTCTTCGTCTGACCTATACGCAAACTTTTTCCAGAACTCACCAGGAATTGCAAGTAAAATATGCAAAACCATTTGTTGCTTTTTGGTCTCTAATAACATTGTAGCTGCATCAAGTTCATTCTTAGAATACCCTACAATTGTCGGACCGAACACTTTAGCTAAGTTTCCAATAGGCATTTTGATGGCAGGGTTCTCAGCAACTCTAAAAGGTAGAATAAATATTGACGCATTATTCCAGTAGCAAGTGAAGTATTCTTATAAGCATCGTTCTATCGACAATTAACCAACCCTTGTAAATGAAGCAACATAAACGCCAACGTGTCCTGATTTGGAGGAGGAAGGTCGTGGACAATTCTCTCGATTTCCGCTTGACGTTTAATTGGATCAGAGATATCAACTGCAAGAGTAAAATCACGCCAAAACCAGCGTCCCACTAAAGGCTCTTGGAGGGAACGCAAGAAGTCTTTTACACATGCACAGATAGCATATATATCATAACGTGCAAGATTTGGAATTCCCTTTCCACGCAAGAACTTTTCTCTAAGGTCTTTCACCTCCCTTTCCGCCCCTGGAACACGATACAGTCCAACTGTATCCAATCCCCTTTTTTCAATTTCATTTACACAATGCTGAATCAGTGCGGGAACCATTGGATGGTGGGCTGGAACGTAATCAGCAATTGTTCCCTGCAATTAAAATTCAACGAAATGTAATATCGCTCAATCAACGTTACTCAAAAAGCTGTAATTCATATGAAGCTCGTCATCTCGTATTATTTACTACAGTTGCTATTTACCATATTTTGATGCTTATTGCTAGGTGTTCCAGTTTTAACACATGGTATTGGAACTTCATCCTTGCACTCCGGATGGCACGTAGCTTTGCAGTCTCGGCATTTCAATGCCATTTTGGAAAACTTAATTCGTTTCCCACATGGTTCACACATTTCAGGTTTAATGACTGTTTTTTGACAGAAAGCATGTGGACGAATCGCCATCGGTCCTCCAGAACTCAATGTTCTTCCAAAACGTGGGGATTGAGTTGATGACGCTGGCATTTGATTTGTAGCTCTCTGATTTTCACTTAGCACCGCTGGCGAAGATTTACCTTTTCCGGTTGCCAGCCATCCTCCAGTGTCAGATTCTGACTCTACACACATAAAAATAGTAGCAGCAGCAACCAAATTAGAATTATACAGGAAAGGAAAGTAATAAGTAACATAACATAAACATCGTATGACATACCACTTGTTGGCATCGGTGGAGCAGATGGTTTTATGTAAGTTGGAGAAGGCACACTAACTGCAGCAGATGGAAAAGTTTCGAGGCTAGCTACTGCTTGAACAGGTCCGTCTTTTGGGAAGGACACAATAGTTTTTGCAATTAACTGCTCAGTAGTACTCATTTCAAGCATCTGCTTCTAAATAAATAAAAATTAGTTTTATTTTTAGAGAGATTCTCAGAATTCTAGACAAGAAAACAAAACTGATACAGGAGGTAAATATGTTTGCATTTCGCACTAAAAGAAAGACTTACTGCTGACTGCCGAGTGCGTTTTACTGGAATAGTTTGCTGCGTCATAGATGGACGTTTTGAGCGATGTCTTCGCGACCTAGCCACTGACACATCCAAATCATCCTCCGATTGCGTCATGCTTAGATCTACAAACATGACAGATAAGTAACATTGTAAATACAAGCAAATTATAACACTAATTGATTTGGTAACTATTTCACTGAAGTATAACATTCTCACCGGTTGATCCAGCTTCTGATATCGTATCTAAACCGTTTGCTGGAGATTTTGACATGGATAAGCCTGCACGATAGTCTCCTGTTTCCAAAACTCCAAGTACATTTGCCAAACGTTCTTTAAACTCGTTGGCCAGTCTTCCTTCTTTCAAGTATGCCTTCAGCAGAGCTATCGCAGAATTACTCCTAACTGCCATTCGATCCTTTTCCAACTCTGCCTTGTTAATTAATTCCAACTTTCCTTCAAGGTGTTTTCGGATCTCTTGAATTTTCCGTTCCATACGAGAAATTTCCAAACGAGAGGTTTCAAGTTCAGATTGAAGCCGCTTGCACTCTTCTTCCGTGTTGTTCCATTTTCGACGACACTCTTCCTGATTAATTGCGAATTCCAAAAACTCTGTGAACAATGACGCACCAAGTCATTGAATATAAAAATAAATATTATTAGCATGTTGCATGTCATGTGGTTCGATGTTTATGGGTATGCTTCATCCATTTTAACTAATGACAATTATAATAAGTAATTATAATTACGAGTAGTGTGTCAAACTAACCTGATGACGTATCATAATTCAAGCATTGGTCGTAATGACGCATTAAATCTTCAAATACCACGGATAAGGGAGCCATGTTAGACGTTGACTGCAACCACTGCCATTTTTCTGCTGATGATGACAATTGACAATGATTGTAATCAAATCACAATACTTCTCAAAAACTCTAGATGGACATTTGACCAGCAGCACCAGCCAGACCTAAACACGAAATGACAAAATGACAATTTCAATATTTTAACGGAAATATTCTTGGGTTTCAAGAACTATTTTCCAAAAAAATAATACTCACAGACAGACAGGATGATGAATGTTTTTGGTCCTGCTGGGTATCTTTTGAATTGATGTTATGAGTTGATCACAATTAACGTTAAATATATTATAATATTTCAAAACAAAAGTTAAAATGGGATTTCCATCCAAGTGACCGTTTACTCAGTCTCCTCTTCCATTTAGTAGATTACCTACTTGAACACACGCCTGCTTCTTCAACAAACAACCACCAACGAGCACTAAAATCCATAAAGAAAGAATCAAGATCAGCTCAGCATCATGAATTCTCAACGGACAACTTTGTTGCGTTCACAACAAAGCATGCATGCGTCCCTACTAATCCCAAATGCCTATTTCACAGACTACCAGATACAGATACAGATACAGAATACAGACACAGGTAGATACATATATCGAACACTATCCACTACACAATGCACAATGTCACATACACCACAATATGCAGCACACCACAGTCAGTGGTGGTGAGTGGTGATGGTGATGAGATGAATGTAGTGATGTGATGTGGATGTCGTCGGTCGGACGGAAAAGTCGTAATGTGAATGTGAATCGAAACGAGGGAATACTTTAGGTACTTCGGTACTTACTTATGAGTTTTTTTATGAAATACATACTTTACTTCGGAGACATACATAACAACAATCAACAAACCCTTTTTATCCTCGTTCCTTAGAATTAGGGAGAAGAATTATTGTAGAATCCTTCTTGAACTTTATAATATTGTACGCTTTTGGTTGGACTGGGGATCCGCGATGCGTTTTTTGAAAGGTTCTCTCTGCATGCATGGGCTAAAAATGACATATATGGACATAAGGAATTACTTGGATTAGGTTGTCTGAGGAGAATTGATTACGGGCACGTCAAAATTAGGAACCTTTATGTCGGTATATTGGTAAGCAAGCAGTAAGCACAACATCTTCAAAGCATCTTCTTGAAGGCTAGCGTTCGTAAATCTTAAAAAATGTCATGCCATGTATGATGTTATTCATATTTGCACGTGCTGCATGTTATCCTCTGGCGAATTTTTGTGTAGGTAAGTATACATTTTCCAGAATTTGCTTGAAAGACATGAACTGGACTGGGGTACGGGGTTGGATTGGACGAATGAATGCTAAAATGTATGAATGAATATCAATTTTTCGAAAGGCTGATGATGACGCTCCTTGTGTGAACAGAAGAATTTTATTAGCTGCCCTAGAATCAAACTCCCATATTGCACCAACACAAGAAACCTCAGCTCCAAATTCCGAGGCTAGCTTCAAAGTGTGAAGTGAAGTGAACAATATATATACACTTTTACGTACGTTACGATGCTATGCAATTGGCATTTAGTATCACACTACTTCACAGCCAGAACCTGAACCAGCTGACTGTCACATAGTCATCTCATCATATCATACATTTTTACGTAACGTACTTTTCCATCCTCCGTTCCTTCTTCCGTCCGTCCGATACTCTTCGTTTCTTTCATTCATCCACCAAAACTACACTCACAACACAACCCACAGGCCACAAAACCATACACAGCTACTTTATTACAGCACAGCACAAGTTACACAACTCACTCACAAAACTCGTAATATAGAAGTACGGAAATACTTACATAATACGAAGAAGATATATATCATCAGATCAGATCAGTTAGAGACAGTAGACCCGTCGTGCTATAGGTACGATACATCATCTCATCATCTTCATCTTCATCGCATCAAAAAAATAGCAGAATCATATCAACAAATCAGTAGTCATTCATTCCTTCATTCATAGTCACCTTCAATCTCAATGCGGATGGATTTCAAGGGTTTAATTTTAATGTGAATGAGAAGTAACCTTACTTTAAATGTTTGGTTTTGTAGAGGCAGTAGTGCAACAACAATACATAAATGCACTGAAATGCGCTGTTTATTGTTGTAGGGTCGAGATTGAGAGTATTGAAGCAGCTGGTTCAACAACACGAACACTAGTGTTCAGTTTTAGTTGATCTTCTTGTCACTTGCTTCGTGTCACATGTTTTTGTTGTTAATAGTTGTCCCCTTTTCAATGACTGATGATACAACTTGGGTTTTTAGCTGCTAATTTATCATTATCATTCTTACAATTAATTAGAAATACGGAAAGATTCAACTGTTTCTTACGATTATATTAGACCTTGGAGTTGTACAAAAGTGTATTAATTTTTCAGCAGGTATTTACATATATTTATGAATGACTTGATTTTGGTGATGATGTTTGCCTTCAGCTTTCCTTCTTCCTTCCTTCCCATTTCTTCCAATGAAATACTTACTTGTCTTTTTAAGATTTGAAATCATTATTGAGATATTTTCATGAGTGGTGTGACGAATTCTTATTATTGTGAAGTTGGCGGTGGCGTGAATTTCGATTCGATATCAAATAGTTTAATTAAAGTTTGTTATCAATCATCGCACCTATTTTCTGTCAACTGCTGTCATATCATGTGTGTGTGTATATTGTAATGTGTATATGGGATATCTATAGGTAGATAATAGATGGGATTTGCGTGTAAATTGTTAGTGAAGTGGTTTATATTACGATTACGAAATACTTAAAAGGAATTGAAACACTTGATTGTTGTTTCATTGTATGCATGAAAGTACTCGAAGTAAAACTAAAAATAATTCAATTAATTAACGAAATACTTAGGAATTGAAACACTTGATTGTTGTTTCATTGTATGCATGAAAGTACTCGAAGTAAAACTAAAAATAATTCAATTAATTAGCTTAGTCTATGATTAATGACCCTATTTTTTATTTGATTTTGGCTAATTTTTTTTTGTGTAGTCCTGTAGTCACCGGTCAAGTCACAAGTCAAGTCACCTCGTCATGAAATTATGAAATCAACGGTTAAATGTAAAGTCGGATTGCCATGAGATATGTTTAGGAATTTGTTTGATTAAATTTCAATGAAGATTAAAATTAGGGGAATTATAGCTGATAGCTGATGATTCAATGAATGTGATCGTGATGTCACATGTCACTAATAATGATTTAATTTACGTTTCCAGAAATTCAATTATTTGTCATCAGCCCAAGTAATGTCGTTAAGACCAAAGCACGTTAATTTCGATGAAACATGGGGAATACTTCGTCGAACGATCGAAGGAGTAGTGACCCTTACGAAGGTCCCTCGAGGGGAATGGAACGATAGATTTACGTAAGATAAATAATTTTATTATTCTGAAATGTCTGGTAAACTTTATGCACATGCGGTTTGATTTAAACAATTTATATTTTTAGTGATGTGTATACACTTTGTGTGGCTCACCCGGAACCATATACAAACCAGCTCTACAATGAAACGCAAGTATTTTTGCGGAAACATGTACAGAATCTACGTACCGAAATTGAAAAATTTGAAAACAACTCCAGCTTACTCAGAGTATATTATGACATGTGGAATAAATACAGCCAAGGAGTTGAATATTTGAATAAGCTTTATTCGTAAGTAATTTAATTTATTTGTAAAATCTGTTAAACATAATAATTGAAATATGGAGCTTTTAATGGATATTTTCAATTTTGTATAGATATTTGAATCAACAACATGTCAAGAAAAGCAAGCTTTCAGAAGCTGACATTACATATGGAGGTGTGTCAGACATGCCAGGCCACATGATAGAGATAGGAGAACTTGGTTTGTTATAATGCTTCTAAACTACGTGTTGTCATTAAAATGGATGTCTCTCTCTGGATTTAAAATTAATTTTGCAATTGTCTACCTGTAGGGTTGGAAATTTGGCGGCAGGATATGTTGGAAAAAATACAAGGCACCTTAATAGAGTTAGTTTTAGAAGCTATTCGAAGTGACCGAAGAGGAGATACTGCAATTTCGACAACAATTGTCAATGGGGTAGTACATTCGTTTGTTGCAGTGGAAGACCCCAAGCATCGGATCCCCGGCGATCCTAACACTCATCTTACTGTAAGTATTTATGCGTATTTACGCTACTAAGGCTAAATTCAGTAAACCAGATTACAACAAACGATTCGCTTGTGTTTAAACTACGGTTAATTTTTTACGTTTAGTTCTACGAAAAGGCGTTTGAAGCACCGTTCCTGCAGGACACTGGACGGTATTATCAGCAAGAAGCTAGCAAGCTCATTTCATCGTGCAGCGTATCTGAATATATGGAGAGAGTAATTCAGAAACTAAATGAGGAAGATATGAGAGCAAGACGTTATTTACATGCCAGGTTAGCAATGTTTGTTTAGGGATGGGGATACATGCGACCAATGATTTTAATGGATGAACTTGAACATCGTCATCTAAACTCTAAATTATGTTTTGTGGCTTACACTGTAGTTCTTACAGTAAACTTAGCTCCGAGTGTCATCGACGGTTGGTTTCAGACCACCTGTCTGCCCTACATGGGGAGTGCCGTTCCATGGTGGAGAACGACAAACGTCAGGATCTGACAAATATGTATGGGCTGTTAAAACCTCTCTCAACTGGACTCAACGTCTTAGCTGACACCTTAGAAGCGCACATTAAAAAAGAAGGATTAGAAGCTGTGGGGAATTTGAAGATTGAGACAGCGCACATGGACTTTGTAGAAAGCGTTATCCAACTTTACAAAAAATATAAGGACGTCGTCAATACGGTCTTCAAATCTGACCAAATGTTTATTAGCTCTCTTGATAAAGCATGCACAGCTATAATAAATTTCAAACCGTGTAGCAAGAATCCATGTAGGTCTCCAGAGCTGGTAAGGAAATCAAGTAAACTGCGACTTTAATGGCTGCTCTGATAGTATGCGCATTTGCTAAATTGTTTTATATTATATGGAAGTATTTACATATTTGCTGTGTAGCTTGCAAAATATTGTGATGCATTACTGAAGAAATCTACCAAAGGCTATTCAGAGACTGAAGTAGACGAGAAACTTAGTCAGTCAATCATTATATTTCGGTATATTGATGACAAAGACGTCTTTCAGAAGTTCTACTCGAGGAATCTTGCTAGAAGGCTAATTAATCATCTCAGCCATTCGATGGATGCCGAAGAAGGCATGATTAACCGACTAAAAGTACGTTAACTAAACTATCATATTTTTAGTAATAAAATCTTTCCGTTATTCGAAGAGTGTATGCTGAAACTACAGAGTATTACTTACATAAATGGAATTGCATAATATTTAATTTTTCTTCTATCTGTCAATTTAGCAAGCATGTGGGTACGAGTTCACAAATAAGCTGCACAGGATGTTTACGGATGTTTCTGTTTCTTCTGATTTAAACAATAAGTTTAATGATTACCTAACCAAAGAAGGAATTAAGCTTCCAATCAGCTTTTCGATCATGGTTTTGCAGGTAATAGAGGTTTACATCGTTTTAAGTTAACGATTTATGATTAAACCGATTAATACGTGTGTGGTTTGCAATTTAATTTGTTGTTTAGGCAGGTGCATGGCCTCTGCAACAAAACCCGTCACCGTTTGCAATTCCGCAGGTCTTAGAAAGTTCCGTACAAAAGGTAATAATTAGTAAATTAATGATTTATTGTGGAACAATTTGTAATAACGTAATTTTCAATGGAAATTTCTGTGATGTAGTTCGAAACCTTTTACGGGCGACAGTTCAATGGAAGGAAATTAACTTGGCTCCATCATTTGTCTAGCTGTAATATTATCATTTTAATAGTTTTATCCTTTTTAATAGATAATAATACGTATATCATCTAGCCTTTTAAAATTCTATTTTAGGTGACGTCAAGCTATCGTATACTAAGAAGTCATACTTCATTATTATGCAAACCTTCCAAATCGCCGTGTTGATATCATTTGAGACAGCCGATGAAATGACATACAGAGATATTCGAGAAGCAACTAGACTAACAGACGATCAGTTTTGTCGTCACCTTCAAAGCTTGATCGAGTGTAAACTTCTAGAATGTGAAGACAAGGTATTTCTACAATATCATACAAGTACATATCATATCAAAAATTAATTATTACCTCTACCTCCAATGAGACTAACGGAAAATACAAAATATGGTCATAGGAATTTACTCAAGATAGCATTATTAAGTTAAACAAGAGCTACTCCAACAAACGTGCAAAATTTCGAATCTCGGGCGCTGTTCAAAAGGAAACTCCACAAGAGGTCGAGCAGACTCATGTGTCTGTTGAAGAAGACAGGAAAATCTTCATTCAGGCTGCCATTGTACGAATTATGAAATCCCGTAAAGTCATCAAACATAATGTTCTCATTCAAGAGGTACGTTCATGATTATATTATATAAATGAATTCTTAGCTGGAATAAATCCTAATTATTTGCTGTCTTCAAATAATTAGGTTCTTCAACTTTCCAACGGACGTTTTTCCCCAACAATTAGTGTTATCAAAAAATGTATCGAGACTTTGATAGAGCGAGCTTATCTAGAGCGAACCCCGAATTCTGCAGATGAATATAGCTACGTCGCTTAACGAACATCAACTTACAGATACATATAATAAATGGTTAATATTTTAGTATGTAGGCTTTTCTCACCTCATGAAATTCTTCTAAATTATATTCATTATGTTAAATCAGCGACTGTATTCTTTTTGAAATGGGTGCGTGTCATTGATATTAGATATTACATTACGCTATACACTACAGTACGCGGAGCGACAGAATATATTGTAATTCATAATAATTATATTATATGGTTCTCATTTAAGTGAAACATAATGTTATAAATATATAATGATATAGATGCATTACAGATTATGCATAATGCGTACGTCCGTACTGTCCGTTCCGTTTACACGAAGTATTGGATTGCGTACACTCATTTAAAAATCTTTGTTCAAGCAGAATTACCTTTAATGAGCCCGTGTGCGATACTTCTTGTGAACGAACTTACACCTTGTCCAATCGATATGACGATCTGAAAAAAAATCAATCTAAGCGTAGAATAAACCAGTGAATCCTTGTTGGATAGTGATCAGTAATGATTTCGGTGTGTTTTATTATTGGCAAAGCATCGTCACGGTCTAGAAAGGTACAAAAATTAGTAGAAATATCTCATTTTCATATTATGCTCATTTCAATGAAGGCTATACAGGCATAATAATATCATGCATGTCATGTAAGGAGGCTGATTGAGTGATTATTAGACGTTGTTAGATTGCTGTGCAATGCGTGATGCATGCCAATGAAGTGAAAGTGGAGAAAGTGTTAGATAGAATGGCTTAGTGGGGCATTAAAAGACTTTGCTGGACATAGTGAAAGTTCTCCAGCAGGGTACCTTTGAAACGCGACATTTTCATTGCAGCTGCAGCTATAGCTATTCTGCCCCATCTCAACTTTACATCCTTTCCCAACTGCCAGGCCAGAGAGTGCATCAATCAAGTCACATCATTTTTTTGCGACGCGTCTTTTTGTAAAGTATCATTATTGTACATTTCCGTGAGGTGTCGACGTGATGTGACTGTGCAAATACGGTTGATGACATTCATTTCCAAAATTGCGTAATTCCAAATTCCTAATTTGTGCTCGGAATAAAGAACGCGTGGTGTTGTGTTCGGTGAAAAAGGCGTATATA
>JAANSN010000892.1:0-43046 GCA_036850665.1 Dicranocentrus wangi
ATTTTAATTTCGCTGCAGATGACGAGTTATGCAAAATGCTTGAAAACATGGGAGCTTCGCAAGTTGAAACTGAAATAATTGCCCTAGGACCGGAAGCTGGAGGTTCCCTTGACCTTCTCGATGCATTTATATCTTTTCTGGGGGATGTTCTAGCCAGTAAAAGGCATACAGATACAATTCATGCATACACGGCATACTTCATGCGGGTAACTTAAAACACAATAACCTACTTGATTGATAATGTCAATTAAACTACTACTGTAACCCTTGGTCGTGTGGTCGTTATCTGAACATGTTTTCCGCATTTTTGACAGGCCCACATAGAGACGCTAATTAGTAATCCAAGATTTGCCACGTCTCAAGAATTCTTGCATGAAGCTTTGGAGTTGTCGTCGGTCGAATTTATAAATCTTGTTAATCAGGTGAAAGGTCTAATTTCAGTAATTCACTCGGGATGGTCATGATTGTGATGTTGAAACCAACGCATTTTTTATTTTGTTATTTTCAACTCAAGGTTTACAATAATTGTGTTGTTATTTAAAATAAATGTTGACCATATTGCAACTTCGCAAACTACAAATACAGAATTGGTTGTATTGTAAAAGATAAAGTCATTTATTATACTCAAGGTTGCTTGCATTTTTGCAATCCCTCGACTATTTCTTAAACCATTCGTAAACCCTCATTGCATCATTTCCTTGAGAGAAGCAACTCTTGGAAATTATTTGACAAAAGCAGTTTTTGCATTCATTCGACATTCTGAAGCGAAACTGTTGAACTCCCTTCACATTTGACAGTTTCAAAATGCATTCTTTCAGCCTGAACCGCCAAGTTTGGTGGTTTAGTTTTGCACTGCTGTCCATCATCAAATTCGTAGGATCTGAAACGTTTTCATACTTGAGTCACGAGGAACACAGCAGATATAAAGCATTTTTAGAGAAAGAGATTAAAAAGGAGTATCCTTCCGATGGGGATGACAAAGCTGAGGTGGTAGTTCAAGAGCCAGCAGTAGTCCAAGGGGCAGATGTAACATTCTACAAGTTCAAAGGGAAGACCGTCTTTGTGTCAGTAGGGAAAAAGAATGTAGGGAAGGATGTGATTCTCCTGCTTCGCGGTGCCGACTACATGGACCCAACGAACAAAGAACGGTTTGTCGTTTTGAGGAAACGAGGCTCGGGTAGCGAATACAACGTTCATGTTGTCGTTATTTGGTAAGCACGTATAATGCAAATTCAAATACTTACTGGTTGTGGTATTGGAATTAAGTGGTATGAATTTTGAAAATCAATATTACCTGAAATATGTATATCTAGGAGTGATATGAAAAAAGCGTTACATGCGGTTTGGCAAGATGCAGCAATATCCATGCTACCCGATCTGGGCGTGGTATTGAATTATCTAACGCAGCCGTATGATCTAGTTGAACCTTATGAGAAGGGAAGCATCAGGTATGATGACATACTTATTTAACCAAAAGAGTGTAGTAATGATCAAGAATAATTGTTAACACAGGCCCAGGTGTGGATGGTTTGGTTTCGTCCTTTTGTGCGAATCCAGCGAAATGCTAGTGGGTGATGCTAAAGGCGGAGAAGGCGGAAAAGGGAACGAAAAGGAAAAGGAAGACGAGAAAAGCCCCACACCTCCAGAGAATACGGGTTCAGGTGATGCCGAGACGGGAGATAAAGGTAGTGGTGGCAGTAGTAATGGTGAAGGTAACGGGAAAGATGGACAAAAGGAAAAAGACAATGAAGTGGTTAAAGGGGGTGCCAAGGGTGGAAACGAAGGTGCTGGGGCAGGGGATGATGATGAGGAAAGTAGTGAGGAGCACATGTTCGTTGTCCATAAAGCCGCTTCCCAGCCCAAAGGAACTATTGTCACCCGACCAAAACCAAAATCTCGTTAAATTGTGTTGGCCCAAAGTAATACATATATTCATATTCGTATTAAAAGTATACATTTTCATCCAATTCTTTTTGACATTTATGTCGAGATTTTATTGCAATAATACTGGTAATCATAATATAAAACAAAACTGCTTATATATATCTGCAACAAAAATCACGATCACTATTCCCTATCTTTTTTTCTACCTTTGTTCCATTTCGGATAAATTAACAATTACTACACACGCAACGCACAACCCATTCATACACAACGGAATATAATTTTCTCCTTTCTAAAGACAGCAAAAACTAACTAATTTGTGCAGTTTAATTCTGTGGAAGAAGTTATCCCCCAGTCTAAAAGATGTGATGTCCTTTTACCTTTTTTTTATTAAAAAATCAGATACTTTTTTGCAATTAAAGTTTTTAGCTTAAAGCATTATATATATTATGACTCATTCCATTCCCGAAATCCCAAATTCCCACATGCATATAGTAAGAAGGTATCTCATAATAATTAAATCTTTCATGGTTCGTTTTAAAGGCAGCATATTTCCGAATGAAAACTCTTATTACTACATACTTGGTAATTTTAAGAGATTCGTTTTTTATATTCGGTGGTTTGCGTTTTTTGCATTTTTTTTAAATCGTCACATTATATATTTTCCCTATAATTCTCTGTATTAAGGCAAATAGATACAGATTTATCGTAATTTTATTGATATACATGTATTATTATTACACTGTCTGTCTACAATATTATTGAATAATTATGTTATATGAGCTTAATATGAATATGAATTGTATTGATTTTATTAGGTAATGATATCTTGCATATTATTATGTTTAATTGGACTACCTCAGATACCTCATAAAAGTAATGCACATGTGGTGTTTTCCATCTCTCAAATGTCTTTAAAGGTTGCCATTTTGTAAGCTTTAGTAGTAAGTACAGTGGTGGTACCGCAAATGTTAAAAATCACGGAGAAAGCTATTGACAGACACTATAGACGAGGACCACATACTTTTTTTTACAATTTAAATTCGCTTATTATGATATGCAATGCGTTACAATATCGGATAAAGCGTCATACGTGATGGTTGATGGTACAATGTAATAATGTCTTGAGTTTTTTTTTCTAATTAAAACTATTATCCAAAATTAGAGTACCACTGCCAGACTATCATCGCTCACTACCACAAACGGTATATATTGCTTAGACCAGGTGTGTAGGTAATTATTACACATTATATTTCTTGTGTAATATAAAAAAAGAAAATGTGAATCCGATTGTTCATAAAGGTTATAGAGCTCCTTCTTAATGTCTCCTTCTTCCTGACACGTTGGTCAAGGTAGAAATGGGAAGATGCGGAGAAAATGGGGTGTTAACTACGCGGACTGTAAACATGTACATTATTATTGCACATCATTTCATTTTATTTTATCGTGGCTGTGAGCATCATGAGCAGGAGTGGTTTGTAAACCGTTATTATATTGAGAGTGATAATCTTCCGTGTCAGACTTTTATCCGGCTGTCATAAAAGGAAAATTGAAAACAGTGTGAAAGAATATGTCTTTGTGAGTAGTAGTGGTGTAAGTAAAGTAAGTGGGCATCATCAGATCTTGGTGTCACCGCCATCATCGCTATATATGGTTTGATTGATTGAGTTGTGGTGTGTCAGGTGTGTGAGCAAGACGAACAGGTTTCAATTGAGTTGGTTTGTGGGGATGATTGATGACGAGTCTGGTTGAAGTGGCAAGTGGTTGCTGTTACTTATTGAAAGATAATTGTTCCCTAGCATCATCGTCAGTAGTAGTAGAAATGGTGAAAGTAGGAGAAAATTGGAATCAATATGATAATGGAAGTTGAGGAAGGTGCACAGTTTCCATTGGACGGCTCATCCTCATCATGGTCACTCCTTCAGATTACGGGGAGATTGGCTTCCACTACAAAACTGAAAACGACGATGATGAGTACAGAGCGGGGAAAGGAAGTTGGGGGAAGAGAGGAATAAAATATATAATAATGAGGAGGATGGACAAGAGTGAGGAGAATGTTTTTCGTGTATTATCGAGCTGTCATGCCTTACTGTCTCCAATCCCCGTCGAGTCCGTTTCCAGCTCAATGTCAAGCTCGTACGCATAGTACTGGACGACCCAGACGTAGTAAATCTGATAGATGGAGACAACACACAGTACGAATATCTCCAGCACTCCATAGTGAATGTATGCGTGGAGGCAAACGATGGGTGCGATGAATAACAACAGCACCACCCGGATCTTTACCCAGTGACGGAATTCGGTTGCATTGTCGCTCTGTCAAACATACGAACACACGACATTTGTTTAACATCCACACAAACAACACCAGCAACATCATGATAACGTATGAGATGAGACACGTTGTATTAAAAAGCGAAACAAGCGAAAAGGTCGTTCTTACACGATTGACTGCGGTGAGCAAATGGGATCCTAAGAATGACTCGATGGCAAAATATATTACAAAGGTGATCCATATCACTAAATTCACTGCTCGGTAACCTGAAAGAAGAAGGTGAGAAAATGTTACAATTAGTCATTCAATTCAATCCCTATTTGTTCCATTTCACGCCATGTCAGCATTTCACTGAGGTACTTTCTCCTGTCATTGTTTTTTTTTCTCATGCCTAACAACATAATTTGGTTTAGGGTCGATGGCTCATAGACAGCGTCACAACGTGCCAGGAATCTCATGCATTTTTTCCATTGCATGCATAAATAAATACACAAAATACTTTTTTTGGCAGCACGATATTCTCCGAGGATTGGAATTGTCACATTTGTCACTGAGAATTGTGTGTGTATTGTGTATACCGTCAACCGTGTCGTGGAGAGTCATATTGTGATTTGTGAATGTGATAAACAGCATGTTTGCCATTTGGTGAGGAAACGCTGTTCCAATGGGTGCACACCATTTAACCCCGATTTACTATCGGCACCAGCAGAAACCTACGTCAAGGGATATATTGTCTATTGTCTCCGTATTAATGCGTACAAACATCAGAAGGACAAAAAAATAGCAGGGAACAGTTGGTGTCTGCGGTGCTGTATAGGCAAAATGGTGTATTTATTTACGTGCATTTGCATTCTTGTCGGCACGGCTAATTTTTGTTTGTCTAACATTTGCCAACATTTAGATTTAAAGGAAAGTTAAACAGATTGACGCTTAATTTTTTTTAGTAATTATGATAAATGGGGTAATGTAATTATCTTATTATACTCTTACCTAGCGGATACGAGTCTTCTAATGCGACGGTAATGGTCCAAGCGGAAAATATAACACCAAATATAACGCATCCAGCAAAGTATAACTGTAAATAAAACAGATTACAGTCAATCCAGCACACAATTTGTGAGACGAATGATGATGACGGATTTTTAAGGATTGTTCCCTTACAAGATTAAAAAATAGGAGAATGTAAACGCCTGCTTCAGCGGAGCAGCAACAACACGGGTTAATCATCAGTCCCTTTTCCTGCTCCAAATCCGGTGCGCTTTTGCCCAAAACAGAATACTCTTCCTCCAGCTCCACTCCCCTCCAATGCGGAAGCACAGACACAACTCTATTTTTGCAGTGATAACCCCTCCACTGAAACTGCACTTTCTCTCGGGCTATGTCTTGGCAATCTGGATGGAATGCCGACCTATGCTGTGATTTCGATTTTCATGCTGACATACGTACTACGGCGGCCCACTGCCTGAACGCAATAAAAGATTTCCATCCTCATCTATTACACATTTCTCACACGCTTTTGCTGCTCACACTACACTTTAACCGAAAAACAGTTGCCTAAAATCAATCGCTTCCATTTGCTGGAGGATTTATTGAAGTGACGACGACGAGCTGTTGTTGTATACTTTCGTTAACATCAGACACGACATTCATTCCCATTCCTTATTCGTTTCGTATAATAAGAACACTGGAAAATAGTATAATCCTTTTCGGCATCCATCACTAAAACGTATCACACACTTTAACTTTCGGCCCATAACCGAACTTCCGACAGGGAGCAATCAAAAGGAAGAAAAAATGAAAGGAGAGAAAAAGGCTTTATCCTATCACAATACAACTTCTCCAAACACACTGATTTTCCCTTGTTTCCCAACACCGTTCTTTACTCACATGGTCGGTCGGTCGCCCTGAAACTCCGGAGCTTCCAGAAAGGGAGCTTAGCTTATTTTTTCTCGCAAAAAAAAACTCTCAGTGTGTTCTCTTTCTCTTCACTGTTGTGTATTACTTTCTTCCGCTTTCCCCAGGAGTTTTCATGCAAAAAAGTGAGAAAGTGGATGGTGGCGGAGAGAAAAGCAAAATGCTTTCCTTGACTTTTGCTCCAGCTTTGAGTTTGAGTGTTGTGTAGAATATGTCTTAAACGATCAACATCATATCATGGTCGTCTCTCCGTGATCGTTACTTTTTTCAAGGACTTTTTCCTCCTTCGTACAACAAGCGCTTTTTGGTATATATATATGCCAGTGTGCTTGCTTGAACAGCTTTCCACTGCATCAATTTTCCACAATCACGCTACAACACCGAAAAAGAACCACTGCCACTGTACCACCACCGCTGCTGCTGTCCTTGTACACGGTGCACCATGCCATATCATCCATCCTCCACGAAAATGAGTGAAGGAAGGAGTATGAAGGAGGAATTCTGACTAGACGTTGACTGCCACAAACTTCTTTTGCGAAAGAATAATAACAATAATAAAAACTGCAAGTTTAGAGAGTTGAGCGAAAAGGGGTCGATCTTGATCGAACAACAATTACCGTGTGTGTGTGTGCCCTCCTCTCTAGTTTCTATACACGCTTGTTTGACTCATACCTAAATTTTTATCTTAAAAAATGTATTATTCACTGGCCCAATTTTCATTTACATTCTGTCGAGGTCTACATTTCACGAATGGGTTTGGCGTACTTAGGTAGCTAGCTAGAAACAGACATCACATTTTTCACGATGATATGGCGATGATGATGACTTTACATAGCTTTACGGGAAATATGAGCAGAGGAATGGCGCTTATTTGGTGTCAGGTTCAATGTTGTATATGTATGTATCACTAGCTATTATTTTGCCTATCTCCTCATCTGAGCGAGACGCGAAGGCGTGCTTTATGACGAGAGAAAGATGATACATATAGATCTCCCACCCTCTGCCTTTATCACAAAAATATCTTTTGAATCAGTGGATATCCCTCCGCAGTTACTGAATAAATAGACTTGGGTGCCTGTCTCAACCGTGGACGGAAGTGTTTTGTTTTCTGCTTACAATTTTGGTCGGCAAGAGGAGGAGAGTGACTCATGGTGTATATTTGTCTTGGAAGCGAGTTCCATTCTGACCTCCTTATCTGGTGGAAGGTACACGGGAAAGCCAACAAGAACACAATATAATAAAAATTACAACTTGGAAGAAGTGATTAACGGGAAGATACAATTTGATGACCTGATGAGAGGCTCGACGATGTTTGCGTTTCGCTGTGTGCCCCGCGTCCTGTAGCAAATATTTATGGATGAAAAATTGGAAAGGAATTTGTCGTAAAAAAATAACGGGAGTAGTAGACACAGTCTCTGCTTTTGTCGGCTCTCCTTACACCATGTGTGTCGTCAGATAATATGGCCTACAGCAACGAGTATAATCAATTGGTTGAGATACGCCACTCATCCGACAATTTCTAAACGAACTGCTGAATCAGAGTGTGTGCGAGCGAGAAGAGGAGACTGTGTCAAACGGTTCACTGTGATCCCACGTGTGAATGGAATGAGTGAGAGTGAGCATGTGTGCTTGTCTTCCTAGTCTGCGGATATGATAACCCTTGCTGGGTGTCAACCACCGATTTGGACCCCAATAAACCATATAGCCAAATCTATAAGTTAGTCTCAGGTAATATAAACAAGAAGGGGAGTAAGATGTGAGATGTTTTTTTTTCTGCCTGAGTATCCAAAAATTGTAACACCCGTTACCAATCTATTTCACTTGCTGACTAGTCTCACTTCTCATCTTCGACTTGCCCAACGAACAGTTCAGTCAGATCAACTGCTTAAGCATGGATGTGTGTATAGTGCTGCATGTGCACGACGAGAGCACACACAAAATATAGCAGCCGGCATAAACTACAGCATGGTGGAACCGCACGAATATCTGTTCTCGGTTTCCTCATCAATTTAGCCCGTCACCAATGTGTATATAGCTGTATAAAAGAAAATAAAAAAGAATTGGGCAGGACAGAAATAACCTGAGCAGTTTTCTCTAAGGACGAGGAGCAGTAGTATGCAGAGGGAGTGCGGAATAGTGGATGTATGTGGACGAAAATATGGAGCACTACGGCATCGGTGTTTGCCTTGTCTCATCCCTCCCATGTGATCCTCATCATCATCACGGACGGAGCTGTGTAGTTTTTATATTACTAAATCTGTGTCCGTCTACATCAAAAGTGGAAAATGGTTTGGACCCGTGGTAATCCACCACCACCACCTTTCCCTTTACGGTATTTTTGGAAAGTTTCAATGAAAAACTAATCCATGATAGTTTTCAAATAGTATAAAAGCATGTAGGCAGGTGAAGAAGAGATACCAAAAATTAAATGCATGTGCGTGCAGAAACTGCTAAGGAACAAGAGTCGAAACGTGAGCTCCCGCAGTTCCCATTTCTTGTGCATCCCCTGTCCACGACCACACATTAATTGAATGAAACTATATACCCTCATACTTTATGCATGATGAATTTTGGTACCTGGACACCACCGGCTTTTTGTGCGTGCAGATATTATGCTCTTCTGATTTCAATGTTTCCTCTCTAGCAAAACGCGAGTGTAACGTCGAAGGAGCAAAAATTCTGAGAAAATTGCAGATTATGGACTACAAAAGTATGCATGTTGAATATATACTGGTTACTTTTATCGCGAAGGCAAATCTTGGTTACTGTTCCAACGCCGCCGCCGCTCACCTTCACTTTTTCCAGCCAAAAAATACTGCAGAGTCAGAGTGTAAGAAATTGGGGTTGAGCTGACGTTTCATTTTCGCCAAACCAGTAGAAGAAGTAAGTAAGTATATTGAGAGCAACTGTAAATTGCAAAAGTTAAGAAAAAATCCTGCAAACCTTTCCCTTGTGCAATCTCGGTTTCGTTGTGGTCAGAATGTTAGTATGTTCTTTACTCTCAATTTTAGCTGCATACGGGTATATGAAAAAAAACTATATGCTTAATATATGCTTTCTTTGGAAAATGGCTAAAGTGGTGATTACAGGTAAAAGTTGAGCAAGCAGGAGTGGTAATGCATCTAAAATATATAAAAAAAACTCAAAGCCAGCATGGAAATCTGTACGTACAGGAACTTTCTTTCTTGCTTAAAAACTTTAACCAAAGCAGGAATGAGTGAGGTGCATGGGTTTTTATACGGTGCAGGTTCGAGTGAATATATTGCCTGTGAAAGTATGCGTGCATTGAAAACTTTACAATTTGCTTATCGCACTATATAATCAGATTGAACTTTTGGAAAAAAACCACCTTCCGCCTTACTCAACCTTCACCGACATATCAAAGCTACTCAGCAAGCTCCATTCTTAATTACACACTGAGGGGTAAAAAAAATTACCGAAAGAGTTATGTAATCTTTTACCATATTGTTTCTATACTCACTTAAACCCAGTCCCATTTCTGTGTCTACTTCCTACACATCTTGGCTGGTGATTGACATTTAGGTACCGGGACTAACTTGGACTTACTACAAGTGCATCGTGCAGTCTCATTTCATATTCGCTGGCGTGTGTTTTACAATACAACGCAGTGGATCAGCAATGTTTGCTCTATATTTTTGCATAGGTCATTCTCATGACATGAACACGACACGGGACAACGACGATATACACCGATTATGGGAAAAGCAACCCATAAGCTCTTGTTTTATAAAAAAACCGAGTCTATAATTGACCTTGCATATAACCAGGATTTAACAAAGTGGCCAGAAGATGCTAGTATTCATTTCGGTATATTGTATCGGATATTGTGTATAGGCAGCTGTCTCCATTTGGCCACTCACACGTCAAGTGGGTACGATGTTCTAAGGGGTGTGGTAATTTGAAAGTTGCGTGTCACTTGTGTATTACCTGGATATTATGTACAGAACCCAACACCTCACACACACACACATTCATCACACCACTACACGGTCATCATCATCATTCTGTCGCATGTACTTTGGACAAAAGACTTCCCAACACGACCCGGCCACGAAGTCATAAGGGGCACTATATTGTAGTAGTGATCGCCACGTCCCTCCACACTTTGCCCTCCTCCCTCTCCCATCCTTTTCGCTGTTAAAAAGGAATTTCCTATGGAGAGTAAGTGCCTGCTAGAAAACCCATGTAGATTATTTGCATCATTTACTGTCTAGTTTTGTGGGTTAATAGTCGGTACACAAAGGAAAATATACGGGTTTTCTCCACGATGAAACCTCGCGTTGCAGACGATACGGCTCATATTATTTGCTTGTCTACCAAAACAGAGAAATTGTGGAAATGGTTGACGTCCATGCAGAATGCAGGTTAAATTTGAGCTCTCTCGCGTATCTCATCTCATTCAACTTTTCCAAAGCGTTTTTACTATCGTATACACACCAATAGAAAAATCTTGATGCTGCTGTTGGTTTAGTCCTAAAGTGAGAAAAGGTAAGCAATCATGCGGTATTTTTTCACTTCTCCTTCTCTCCGCCTAGGACAAAATGCATTCCTAAACGAAAAGATGACCCTAAGGAAAAAGTTTTATGCATTATATATAACACAAACTATTTTGGCAGGTAAGTAAAAAATCAAAGGGAGCCTTGCGATGAGTCTTCCAAGTACTCGTCGTACAACTACAAGTATGTCCTTGTACATCATGCATTTTTATCCCAAAAGAGTGGAGTTTGCAGGCACAGGATTTTTACTGTGCTTGTGTTACACGAGCTACAAAACAAAGATTATGGTATGGTTATGGTTGATATTTAAACTACACAAGTCAAAGTCGTTGGAAACTCTGCCCACATTGTAGAAAGAATGACTTGACGAACGGTATTGTTCTTTTCCTATTTTCTCTACCTTGACATTTAGCATTTTAGTTTCTATATAAGTTCTTAGCAGATTTGGGGAAAGTGAATGATAAACGCTCGTGATTGATATTATAAAACATGAGGTAGAGCCTTTCTGTGACGAATGCATTATTAATTTACATTGAATACATTGCTTACCACTTGTTTAGTACACGTTCTAATTTTACTCAAATTCGAACTTATGAAATGATACACGAATACCTATGCACTCTTGCCTTCCCTGCACTATAATATACATAATATACATAATATAAAACATAATGACATTCTTTGTGCAACCCTTCACCACTCCTCGTAAAAATGGAAAGTGGTGCAGATCGATTGCACCGAAAATGCACATATTGACGTGTGTTCTCACAAAAATAGAATATAAATTAGGATAACGATATTGAAATTGATATAGAAATTATATTAAAAATGAACTAAATAAGTAGAAAGGTTCAGAAAGCAAAATGCAGGGTTCAAAAATCATACGATCATAATAAAACAATACATCGACTCCTTGAGTATGTATGTAATTGATATAAACAGGTTAATGATAAAGGTAGTTGATTGATGGGTATATAGAAGGCTAGTGAATGAAATTCGACATACATGGAGAAAATAACATTGAAATGGAAGCATTTTACTCCAAACTCTCCAATACCTTTTACAATGAATTTAGTAATGACTAAGCCTGTACCAATAACACGAATGGCATTTATAAAATACCAAGAAATTGAAATGAACGATGCACGAGAACTTTTACTATACAGCATAATATAGGTACGCTCTAAGGATCGAGGATCATACAGCCAGAATTGGCCATATATTATGGCTTCCTACAGCGGCCACGTCCGTCGAATGCCTTCCATTCGACACTTCCGCTGCTAGATGGTAGGAAATAGTGGTGATAAATCATAAAATCAATGAATAAACCACTTGTCTATGAAATCTGACTTTTCATTATGTTTCTGAAATTGGTTTCCCACGAGGGTTATTCTTCCCCAAATTAGGATTAACCTTGTGGAAGGTGTGGAACCTATAAGTATCATGGGGCTCCCTCAATCTCCTGCATCAATAAACAACCGGCACCTTTCAAGACGCATATGATTTCGTTGATATCCTTTGAATAATAAACATGTGATAATAAAAGCTCCATAATTTGTATTTTACAATGCCTGTATATCTTGGTTTTATTTAACATGAGGCTAAACCTTAACCCCACAAGCAAGGCACACAAGGTTTACAAAAGCCAAATCACATACTTTTAGTTTGGGAGTATCGCGACGAGGATGATGAGTGGATAGACTGGTTAGTGGTACAAGTAGGCATGGAGAGTTTTGTCGGTTTACAAGTAATTTAGATTCAGCGGCGGATCCAGCCAGTCAGAGCAGGTCAGAGCTGTTTTCCTGGACTTTAATTTTATCAAAATTTTGTAGTTTTATAGTGCAAAGTAAAATTGAGGTATGTATTCATTTGTTTTAATATTGAATTTGTAACGGACTTTTCTGCGAACAGTTATTATGTTTTTGCAATTATTTAAGTGAAAAGAGGGTTTGCGAGTTGGTTAACGTAATTTTGTAAAACAGCATATGATAATGGTTCGACTTACCATAAATGCAGCGGAATCAAACTGGGCATTTCATGTAGACCAGCATTTCCAAGATAAGATCAGCAAAACAAAGAATAAGGCCAGAATTGCTTTCTTGTCTGGCTGCGAAAGGGAGTTTTATCCGAGCAGACCTGGTCATTCAAAGTTCGCCTTGGTACACGCTCCAGACGACCCTAATCTCCCTCCCGGCAAGATCTACGATCCCCTGCAGAATTCTCTGTATCTTAAAGGAATTAGCAAGGTGGGGTATGGAATCGGAGGCCTTTCAGCGCCCAGATTTCCGAAAGACATAAAGGACCGCTTTCCTGCTCCAAATGCATATCAACGTGACAATCGATTCGACAAGCAGCAAAGTTTCCCCCCTGGCGTGTGGCAAAACTTTGGTTTGATGGAAAAAAGAAAATCAGACAGCAATCGGGGAAAGGGCACCCCCGCTGATATGATAGGTAAAAAGAAGGCCAATGAGGAGCAGGAGAGCAGAAAATTAATGAACTTGTGGATTAAATGTCGGCAGAGTGAGGTTGCCTTCGGAAGGTCAACACACCAGGAGAGATTTGGCAACCCACCCAAGTGGAACCTAGTTGGGTACATCACGTGTAACAAAGAAAACATGCATCAACTAGAGAATCAATTAGCAAATTAATTTAAGAGAGTGCAAAATTGTGATACATATTTTTTACAGCCCTGGACACTATGCCATGCGAGAGCTAAAGCCGCCTCATGTGCTCGCACACACCTCCTTCATGCGTGGCCCTGCCACAATTAACACTCCAACAAAATTCCATTGTGCCTACGGCCCAAAAGAACTCTGCGTTGAGTGTGGAAAAACGTTAATGGAAGACACTGATTACTACCGATCACGATTTCGGGTGAGACTTCCGGCTCACTTGATTGCCGAAGCAGAGGGACGTCGAAAGAGCGAGACTCCTGCAGGAATGAAATTCTCAATAAAGCATTCAAAATGGACCAGGGTATTACTTTGTAGAAAGTGCCACTGTAAGGCTTTGCGAGGTGAGAGTCGTTTCTGGAAGCAGAGGAGAATGGTCGAGTGGCTATTTGAGAAAACAAGACATTGCAGCTTTATTCATGAACATAATGGGTTACCAGAGTATACTGAAAAGGCATCTTGCCACTGGACCAGAAGATTAGCTAGAAAGGAAGCCGTGCTTACTCGATTTTGGCCAGATAAGTGCGAGCGCATACTGAAGGAGAAGAAACCGTCGAAACACTAAATAACGAGCTGAGCGAATGAGTGTAACATATGCAACTGCTTTTTGTAGTAAATGGTTTTGTTCACAATCAGTTTTTTTTAGCTTGACAGATTTATTTATTATTTATTTAACTTTAATAAAGTCAACGTTAATCAACCAGATCTAGCTTTGAGTGCCCCTTCATTAATGTTAAGTCCACAGTAACCCCAAGAAGAGCCGTCCTCCCCAGTGTAGCACCATTTATATTTGTAACCGTGATTTCCACAAGCGTGCTCCTGCCAACAGCGTCGTCCTTTGTAGTCGTGTGTTTCTTTCTTGGAGCAGTAGTCCCAATATGCTTTTTCATAATAATGAGAAATTAAATGAGTTTCGAAAAACTATTTCGATAGTCAAGAGGTATCGACTTTTCCAATGATACACTTACTGATTCCTGGAAGATCGGATGTTGGATGTCGTGCTTCACACCAGTTGTAACTGTACCCTTTTTTGCGACACTCCGAAGTGCAAACATATCCTATTTGAGTTTAATAGAATTTTGCGCTTTACTGATTGTCATTGGTATAACAAAAAATATAAGCCGTTGTGTTTTGAGTTCTGCCTTACCGTATGCCCCTACGTGTACTTCATGTTTATTCAAAGGCCACAACTCGCCTTCTTCGCGACAAGCTGCCAAAAGCACAAAACCTGAGATAATAGCAAATGCAATTAGTGTTTGCCTTGAAATTATGCTCACATCCGTCATTTTTGTGATTGTCCTTTTGCTTTTATATTGAAAAATGAAAAAAAATGATAGGTTTCCAAATATTTTGGAATTAGGTAAGTTTGTAATTTATAAATTAAAGTACGTGTCAACTAATTTCTCACATCGTACGATACACAGTAGTAAATTGCGACTGCGTCGTTGCTAATCTGGATCTTTGTCATTTAGGTATTTTTTTACTCAGGAGCATATTATAGTAGCAGCGTAAATTGGGTCATATGGGAAATGCTCATTAACGTTTGCCTTCTCATTTCAGAACATGATCTGATGATTAAAGCTATTTATTATTAAAATGTGGCATATATACTATCAAATCCAGCTGTATATCGTGCACAGTCAGCTTGAAGCAGGTTATAGTCCAAGCAGGTTCTAGGAACGTAGAAATTATAAAAGTCTAACTATACTACATTACTTCCTTGTTAGTGTATTAGTCAACCTGTTGAAAATTAAATGTAACTTTTTATACTATATAAATTGTAGCTAGAACCATATAAAATCTTGGTCCAGTGTTTCATTCCAATGACATTTTGCACTTGACCCTAACCCTTCATTTTATTTCATCATCATCATCACACTTCGTTATTATCTAATGGTGTGTTATTTGTGCTGTGTTATGTNTCATCATCACACTTCGTTATTATCTAATGGTGTGTTATTTGTGCTGTGTTATGTTTTAACACATATATGCTAAAAAGCAAATAATATGTAAAGAAGTACTTATAAAGATATTTACAGATAGATAGCGGGTTTGCAAATATGTATTTATAAACAACTTCGCTATTCATCCAATTGCCAAATCGGGTCGTCTCATGTTATACACACGTGCGTGCCCAAATCCTGTACACCAT
This sequence comes from Dicranocentrus wangi, assembly GCA_036850665.1. Taxonomy (NCBI): domain Eukaryota; kingdom Metazoa; phylum Arthropoda; class Collembola; order Entomobryomorpha; family Entomobryidae; genus Dicranocentrus; species Dicranocentrus wangi. Next base: position 15,415 of record JAANSN010000892.1, read on the forward strand.
AAACCATCTGCTGAATGTTATATATGTTAAATTCTTACACTGGAAACGTTTCTCCAATCGTTAATAACAAAAAGTTTTCCCATCAACACGTGCATTCCCATTAGAACCTTGTTTGCAAATAGAAGGTGTTCAAACTGATTGAGAAAATAAACCAAGTCAAATACGCCATGCTATAACCTCAACCTACTTATATTTAAGTTAAACCTATTAGGTAAAAGCAATGTTTGAAGTAAAATATAATTTTAAAATTAGTATTTAATTTAAAATGACATGTACTGTAAGATTGTTGGGTACTTTTACTTCAATAAATTTCACATTATAACTAATGATGCGCCTTAATTCCCTGTGAGAGTGACATTATGTTACCACTTGCATTGAGCAGATGTTGTCAATTATTGTTTACGGCTGTGCGTGTACCTATGTATAATGCCAAGGAATTATGCTTAAAAATCATTGACAGTTGCAGTCGTCCCTATCCACGCGACTTTTACTGAAATCAAGGTCATAAAATATGCATCTAAAAATAGATGTACATACTTAGGTATCTTACGTTTTCATTTCCATCATGCCAATTTCGATATTCTACACACCACCATAAAATCATGCATAATTCTCGTCACTCATCACGTCTTGTAGCTGTTTTTGTCGACACTAACAAGAGAAGCACTGAAGAAAGAGTCGGTATATAATGAATGACTGAAGATGCTGCATTCGCTTTGATCATTTCAATAGAATTTCATTGTAACATAATCGTTCAGTCAGTGTTGAACAGATGCTTGTTCTTCTGTACGCCTTCATTCAATATTGCTAATTACCAAAGAGTCTTAACAATGAAAGTGAATTGGACAAAGACGAGGTGCGCAACACAATGTGCACTAATAGCACGAGGTTATTACGTCTTTCCAAGGCAAGGATGTGATTTGAATAGCTCAAAGACACATACGAGCATAAGTCCACTCTAACATTTTTCTGTGATTTCGATGTCATCCGCTTGTTAGAAGTAACCCTACATTGAATATTGAATACGTGAAATAAATAAAGCTATATAGTGGTCGGGATGTGTTAATTTATTGACAATGTCAAGATGGTATTCAGGTAATAGTCATCGTCGCTACTATTTGATTTTCTTCACAACTACACGGAATGTCATGTCGTCCTCCGTCCTCACTGAAGTCTCCTAAGAGTCTGACTTCTGATCTGTCTGCCTAAATCTAACTTCTAGTATTTAAATATAAAAATTTTTCAGTTATAGAGGTGCATGTTAACTAACTGTTTACATTTGTTTTCAAACAGCAATAATAAGACCTTATCGGATAATCGGAAGTCACATGCCTTCAGTCACACTGACCTAAATATTGAATTTGGGGCAACTCGGTCCGTACGGGATCGTCATGCTCAAACTGGTAATACAACTCTTAGAAAAACATGTTTTATAAAGCTATCGTAAAGTTTCAAACTTTTTTATTACTAAATCCGTATTCTACTAGGTATTATCTGCAGGCTTAACATTAAGCCTTCTCTGTGGATTCATGACATTCCGTAGCAATATCAAAAGTCTCTTCGGTGGGAGTACGGATAACTCCGCCATTAGCGGTCTTAAAGGCGCATTTCGACTAAGTAGGATTTGGTTCCGGCAGTAGCAGTTCCGATAGCTCTGGTTATCTTCCACCACAATCGTCAAATTATTTACCGCCTAGTAGTGACCAACAAAACAATCATGGAAATGACGTCAATGGAAGTAATGAGACTGTCACTTTTCGGATATTTTTACTGACAACAGTGCCAACTCAATCTCCTATGTCTACTAGCACCCAATCCTCATTAAGCTCTACATCGGAAATCAATGTAGCACCCCCAGAGGTGGGTCACGGACCAGAGTTTGGGGTACCACCGGAACAAACTAAGGTCACGTCAACGACACCTTCAACTAATGCAGTTACAGCCAGCTCCATTTCTCCTCCTACAACCGTTTCCGAGAATGACATAGCGTCCCCTACACCTGGTGTACCCTCCGGTACAACCCCTGTATTTACTCCTCCAGAAACTAGCAGCAATCCTGCGTCCCTCGCGTTAGAGCCTGAGAAAGCCGGAAATGAAGATTTAAAAAGTCACCCTGATCAAACTTTGGTACGGCCTTTGGGAACCCTTGTGCCACCAATGTTCCTCCCGTCCGACGAACACTGCACCCAACGAAGTATTACCAAAAAGCAACATGTCAGACATTCGACCACCGCACGGTCTATACTTACCACCCAGAGAGTGACAGGCCATAGGTACATACATATACTACTCTAATAGTAAGAAACCAAAAATGACTCATTAAACTATATGTCAAACAAAATACGATGTATCAAAGGTTTACTACTGTTCAAATAAAACCATATGTACCCGTATTAAACCCATCTTTTTCCTTTTTACGTAAAAAGCTTTAAGCAAACATAATTATTATTTTAATTTTATTTTATCAGAGTTTTATCACATTTTCACCACATTATAACCGGTAATGCTCACTCAGATACGCCAATCCGTACATTTGCTTTCCTCTGAGAAAACTGTCGTGTGTCTGGATGTGGAATGGATACAGACCGAGTAAGTATGAGTATGAATGTATTATCCGTTCCGTGCAAATACAATATGAACCGGATATGACGGTTCATAGTGTATTTTGACTTGACGAGTCTATCTATTGAGTATAGAGAAACTGTTAGGGATTCATTTTGTCTCATCATGCATCGGTAGTAAGGCTATTGCAACGCAGCTTGCAAATAATTTGGAATGAAGTGGATCCCATCATTCCCAATTTTCCCATCATATTTTCTTCCGTATATTGCGAATTAGGCTCGGCTCGGACTCCCATCATCTCGTCTCCTTCCAAAGCATCACAATCACAATCACGGCACTCCTTTACGCATAATAACCAACCACCACAACCCAGACCACCACCTGCATCCTTACATCCACCACCAAATCCCACGATCCAATGTGTTTCTTCTGCTCTGACTCTGAGACTCTGAGCCTGTCTGTGATCTCTCAGCTGTTTTGGTTGTGAAGTGGATGTTGCGAATTGGCATGTTATGGTTTTCAAGTTTGTGTAATTAAGTAAGCAATTAAAACAAATGGCTCATTTGTGGATTGAGGTGTGCGCTGTTTGAAGCAAGTGGAGGAGGTGCGTTACTCACATCAGTTGTCCTAGGCCTGCACTCGGTGGCCTGTCCTGTAAGTTCTAATAATTGTAACACTAAAAATGCATGTATGTGCATTTAGGGAATTTTGCTGCATTGAGATTGAGTTCTGTTTTGGTTAAATTGACATTTGGCAAAACCCCCTCATTATTATTATTATTATGCAACGTGTAAGAAAAGTAAAGGCACTGAAGCAGAAAACTCGTTGGTAGACGTACTATTGAAAATAGTTCATTGACTACAATGTTAAATGAGCTGACGCTGACGTGCCCAAAGATTCATTATATAACAAAAAGGTGTATCCTTTTTTGTACATTTTTGACTTGCTATCAAATATCAACTACATATATTATTATAGGTCTTTTGTGGTCTGTTGTTTTAGGTCCATAATAGAAGTGTGCACGGAAAGCACAAGGAAATTCCTCTGTGCAGCACTTTTTTTTTTACAAAAATATGCAATTATTAGTGGTCGTAGGGGGATGGGAGGATTTTGATATAGCTTATGTAAATACAAGTGTGGAGGCGCAGTATGCTAATAATAGGAATGGGAATGTGCCTAAAAACTCGTATAGTCCATCCCCCTCCGTACTCGACTCTTCAAGACATTTGTGTCAGTGGCTCAAATCAAGTATATAATGCAAGGGTTTACGTATTTTTATTTTTTATTTTTTTTTAAAGATAGGAAGTATGGTTTAAATTTGAACAACCAGTGAGCACGCATTCATTCCTCATATTCCGCATCCTATACTTATACTTAAGGTTAGTAAAACTATCGATTGCTCTGCTATCTATTTAAAATAGTGAGCCCCTCAAAAGTATATATTACAGTCTAAGTCGTGCAGTTTTGTTTAAAGTGTGATTGAGTAATGTGTATCCTCATAAGTTGGTTAGTTGGCATATCTATCAATCACTCTCGATTCAGATTAACTTTCTATTCCCTACTTACCAGTACTCACGTAATAAGACGGATTTCTACTTTCTGTCCACTTGTTGTAATTGTAGTCATAATAATTATGTATTCATTCATAGTATGTTCTAGATCAGCCTAGGCTTCAATGGAAAGCTTCCAATTTCAAATGATTGAAACTCAGCATTAAAAGACTCCTTCCCCTTCCGCAAGGGGAACACAGTAGTTCCGTCAGCAATAGCCAACGCCAGCCTGATATACGTGTAGCTTTAAAAAATGTAATCATCCACATTCTGCCAGCTCTAGTGATTGTGAAATGTGGAATTGGGAGTATTGGGACTTAAAAGGATTCTAAAGTGTTTTCATTTTTTCATTTAGACTGCACCATGTCGGGACTGAAGAAAACACAACAGGCTATTCACGAAGGCTTTATATGCTCCAAGTGTATGCGATCCTTTTCCGGTGTTCCTGAACTACTGAGTCACTACGAGAAATGTCAGCAGAAATCGGTTGGATTTGAAGAATCAAACTCCAGAGACACAAGCTCATTAAAAGGTTTTCTGGGGAAGGCCAGGCAGAAACTATTAACTGAACCTGGCCGATTTCTTGATTCTCAGCTACTAAATCAGCAGTTAATTCAACAGCAACAAGGGGGTGGGTCGCAAGAAAAGGCTTCTCCGACAACCGGTCCCGCTGTATATTTTAATGCATTCTATAATGGAGAAGTTTCTGGGGTCGAGAGAAGTCACTTTGATGACTTCCGTCGTATTCGTTCTGGCAGACTGGAGAGGTATGCGTCGGAGGCAAATAAGCTCAAAATACGACTGTCAAAACTCGTTGGAGGTTTAGAAAAATTTCCTAATCTACTAGGAAAATCATCCACTGGATGTAAGCTAACTTATCTAATATAAATAGTAATGACTTTTAGGACTTTTTCTCAGTGTTTGAAAAAAAAATTAATTGTCTCATTTCGTAGTGCAAGACTCCGCTGACTGGAAAGCACATGAAAAGTCTGTTGTAACGTGGTTGGATGAGAAGCCTGTTACTAGATGCCCTGATTGTACACAAAATTTCAATATTCTTAAACGGAAGCACCATTGTCGCCTTTGTGGTTCCATCATTTGCCAAGACTGTTCCTTATTTATTCCGCTTGGTGATGCAATCGAAATATTCGAAGCGGAAACATCATTAAACCGTGATTTCGTAGCGGCCTCCTCCATAACATTCCGAGTGTGCTACTATTGTTCTCATCTAATCAAGTATGACACCAGTGATGGGGGTCCAAAAGGTGCTTCACAGCAGTCATCGTCACATGCAAAGCTCATAAACTTGTATGAAACTTTACGGGAGAAACAAGATGAAATCAATCAACTACAACCCCAATTAGTCACAATTGTTTACTCTATTCGAAGTGGGGAAGCCCTGTACAGCCGAGACGAAGCCAACATTTTACGATCAAAACTGCTGAGAATTAGTGAACAAGTTGATATAATAAGCAAGCACATTAGTACACTAAAATGCGAAACTCTCTCAAAATCACAGTTAACTCTGCAGCAGCGTATTCGCCAGAATTCTATTGCATTCATCCGTGAATTCATTTCCAAGTTACCAATCATCCCGGACGAATCGGAGATACTGGAAAATGCATCAGTTATGGGTTCAAATTGTAGCACCCCACGCCAGATGGAAATCCTAGATGACGGATGGTCAATTGCAGCACCTGTTCACGGTTTTGGTGGTAGCTCCGGACAATCAGACGATGGAGAGGAAGAAAATCCTATTCAGCTTCAAATCAGAAATGTCAAATTTTACATTGAACAAGCAAGGGCGGCTGAGAAACACGATGAAGTTGATATGCTGGAAGCTTCTCTGGCCGATTTGTTAATTTGGGAACAACAAAGTAGGAAATCATGATCGTCATTTTACTATATTCAAAGTGTAAGTAAAATTAAAGATAGAGTAGAAATAGAGTCATTTTAAGTTCTGCCAGTTCCGATTTTATTATTAGTTGTAGTGTAAAACAAACACATGCTGATGTTTATACATTTCTCTACGGAATTTACTGTATGACTGAACGCTAGCGATGAATGAAACCTTTGATGTTTTTCTCGTACTACTTCCTGCTCATGAATATATTACCAATTTATTTCATGTATTACTAAAATTCTAGCATTATATTGCATTAGCATTAAGAACTTTCAAATTTTAACGTCTTCGCTAAAACTTAAACTTACACAATACATCTCCAATATTTCCATTCTGTGATCCAGTCTTCTTCCAGAATCATTTAAAATCCTTTTTATGCGTGCGGACAATATATTTAAAAAATGCAAATATCACACTTGCGGTATACCTTCGCGTTAACAAAGTTGTTTGTTCGATATACGTATTTACAATAACACGCAAACGAGTTTATAAAACTATACATTTTCAATTCCAGTCAAATCGTGATGGAGGTATTTACAATGTACTCCAATATCAAACCCATAAAGAGAATATAATTAAGCAAGTTAAATAATAGCGTATATGAACACGTATTAACACCTACATGTTTCCCTGCATTGCATATATTTTACATTTCCAGAATTACATTAAAATAATAATAAAAATTGAAAACCAAGAATATTATGAAATTCTTAGTTTCATGCCCTACGTCATGCAAACATCAAATATCAGAAGCAGAATTAACACGCGATTGTTGCTGCTTTAGAGGTTCCCCGCTACTAGACCGCAATTGTGTGTAATCAACCGGTTCTACAATCATTTTCTGATTATTAGAATCCTCGGTAGTGGCACCTGCTTTAGGATAATGTTGTTGCTGCTCAATGGCCTTCATCTCTTCTTCCAATTCCATAATTTGATAAAAGTGCTCCCTGGTAGCCCATAGGTAGACATCGACTGTTTTCTCAGTGCAATCCGCAATGAACCGAATGAAAGGCCTAACGTCTCCTTTATTTGCGGTGTTTAAGTGGTCATAGTAAAGCTGACGATCTTGTTTCCTGATAATGATACTGGGGTAATCAGCCTGCATCAGAATCCAATTCATTAACAATCTTGACGTTCTGCCATTCCCATCCAAGAAAGGATGTATATAGACGAGCTTATAATGTGCAATAGCCGCGTAATGGATAGGATGGAGAGAAAGGGCTTCTTCCGAATTTAGCCACTCAATAAATTGATCCATCTGACTGACAATTTCACTTGGTTTTGGTGGGACGTGACTTCCTACAAATACCTGTGTTCTTCTAAATTTCCCCGCTTCCTCTGGGTCCACAAATCCCATTAAATGCTTATGGATTGCTAAAATATCGTTCACACTTATTTGTCCAATGCGATTGACTAGGCTCATGTTGATAAACCTCATAGCCGAGTCCAAGCCAAGAATTTCATTGTGTTCCACAATGCTTTTCCCCCCTACTGCAATCCGGGTTTCTAAAATTTGTCTGGTCTGCGAAAGTGTCATCGTATTTCCTTCAATTCCAGCGGTGTGGTAAATGTGCTGGAAATATGCCTCTTTTCTGATACGACGTAAAGCATAACTAGACTGAGGAAGTTGAAGTAGCTGCTCCCGTTTCCCCTCTATCCTCTTCAAGCGACGTTCATCCAATTCTTCAACTACTGGCAAGGTTCGCTTTCTGTTAGTTAGGGCCTTTGTGTGATGCGGGGCGTACGTTAAAGCTTGGACATAAAGATGATCTGCCATCATGTAATCCTCTGATTTCTCCATAAACTCGCCGTAGTTTGTGAGTATATCTGGGTGACGGGGACAAAGAGCCATTGCGTGTTGAAAGAGCTTCTTAGCTTTGGCAAACTTTCCCATTTCCTTCATTTCCATTGCAAGATGAAGCGAACTGATTGCTTCCAATTCAAACCCTGCATTAGTATATATACAAAATTGCCAATTGAATTCTACTCGAAAATGTTACTCGAAATTATATAAAGCTTGATAAATCATGATAAATTACCCAACGGGTTATCCGGATCACATTCATTGTCAGATTCCTTAAAATGATCACCGGCTGACAAAATCAGAGGATCCAAATAGCCCTCATCAATAACTTGAAGATCTACAGCATGGGGCAACGGCTGAAATGTACTTTTTCTACTACCCCTTCCATCAAACGTCCAAAATACTGTTAAAAACACAGCACTAACTGCACCAAGAAAAAATACACTCGACAGTATCACTGCATTCATTGTTCTTGTTCTATACAAATCTCTTTCTATAAATTCATCAGCATCCTGGTCTGGAACACCGTTATTATTATTATTATTGTTATTATATAGGTTTGTGTTAATATCATCGTTGTGATAATTTCTCTGGTTCTCATTGTTATTATTATTCAAGTTCGCTTGACATCTACAGCCCCTATCTTGGCATGATGCGCTATTTACACTTTGTCGTCTGTCCCTTCTCACATTGCTCCTTTGAAAAGGTATTCCAATTTCGAATCCAAGACTAGTTCCAATACTGTTAAATTTTAGGATTACATCGCCTAAACTTTGACGACACCATCCCCAGCTACTGCCCATTTTGTCATTCACTAGAACACTAGCTTGATGGTTGATGGATGTTGGACAAGCTGGAACTAGCGATTATCAGGGTCTTGCTTGTTGGTATGTAGTTTATCAAAGCTGAACTAGTTGGATTAGAGCTGCAGCGTTTTGGAACAGTCCACACACCTCTAAAGAATCGAATTGCTCCAATTTTCCCGTGAGATTTCTCCTGCCTCAATGTTACATAGTAGTTCCTCTTGGTGTTCCCATCCTGCAACTAAAATTCATTCATATAAGTTTAAGTTAATTTTGTCACTGTTAAAATTTGGCTTTTTTTACTTCGAGTCTGTCATGTAACGATGTTATAATAATATAAACGTCAAACGCGAGGGAGAAAAAAACATGCATACTATAGAACGTGTAGTAATTTACGAGTTATTTGTAGCCCACCCAAAAGGCCCAAAAGTTATATTTACTTTCCACGGCTAAATAAAGGACTGCGTCCTAAATAAAAATGGTAATAATCGAAAAATACTCTCTCATTTTTCCTTGTGAGCCACATTTTGTTGCGTAACATTATTTCACGGAACGTTCCCAAAAAATTGCATATTATCCATGTCCAATCCTTTTCCTCATCCCTGAGCTGAGCTAACTAACAATGCTACAAAATGTAATGGAAAAAGTAAATGCACTTAACATGCACATATATAGCTAGCTGTCACTATTAATATTTACCTGTTGTTATATCTCATCTTCTTATCACAGCACAAAACAGTTGAGCTGTACTGTTGTTGTGCGCGTGCGCGTATCCTCTGGCTTATTAGTTTTGGGTGCTTCTACAAATTGATCAATTACGCTACTCTTATAGCTCTTTTTATAATAATTATTGCATTGCGATTCGTGAATTCTGGGAGCACTCTGTACAACTGTGTCTGCACATACGACCATTTCTTAAACTGAACACAAGTTATTATAATAGGCAGGTATGATGGTATGTATGATGAACAGAAAGTTAAAAAAGTGCTACGGTACTTTCAACTTTTTTTTCTAGATCAGAGAGCAATCTCGTCTCGTCACACTAATTGTAAGAATACCTAGCTAGCACTACCTACCACACAGATATTATTGGTATGTGCACATTGCTGCTGGTTTATATATGTGCGTGGTGTGGTAGTCTACGTCTACGTCTGCAATTTAATCTGCATTTGTGTGCTCAGTTGCTCAGCAGTTCACTACACCGTGCATAAAATGTATTACACCTGTCTGTAATATAGACTCTGTGTACGTACGTACTTAAGTTACATGAACTATTTCATTGAATGAATCATACACACCTTTAATAATAACGCCATACATTAGTTAGGTATCTTCATACAATATTCGCAATTCGCATTAGTTGGTAATTGTAGTATACCACCGTGTATAACCACAGCTGTTTCTTCCTAGAACTCACAAACCATTTAGCCCCTAAAAAACCACAATTTAACCACATTATAAAATCGAGTGAGATGAGATCAGTGATGTGATGTGAAGTGAATAGGGACTTTTTTGATGGGATGATCAATGTATAGAAAGAATACACGTAGAAATGTGGACCAATTGCTTCAGACAGCGCCACATTTGAGGTCCATTTACCCTGGGTGTCCTCCTGTGAAGCATTTTTACATGCACATGTTCACACCTGCTTCACACTGTGAATGTTCACTATATTTCACGTGTTTTTGGAACGACAGTCTTGTTGCTCAAGTTCCGTGGAGTTAACACGCTTGTATGTATGTGAATACAAAATTTACAAATCAAAGGAAATGGGTCAAGTTTGTGAGACGAGAAATTTGTAATATTATTGGAACGATTGTCAGTGTGAAAGTGTGTGGTCTCAAAATATTGGTATTATTATTAAGTGCATTATCTGCTGTCGAGTTTCCATTGTTCCATCGAGTCTCGCTCGACTCCCGTGTCCCGTCCCCGTCACCCGTCAAAATCGTGCCATTGGCAGAGAAGCGGCGATGACAGAGGACAAAGATGTCGAAAAAATGGACACCGGGGAAAGTGGTACGAGCAGTGGTGCCCCTGTCACCGTGAAAGCTAATAGAAAGCAACGACGGAAACAGAGGCTAAAGGAGAAGAAGGCTGCTCTGGAGAATCCGGATGCGAGTGATGTTGGAGGGTTCACGGTACTTGGGGATGCTGGTGGAGCCCGAAATTTACATGTAAGTTTGTTTTGACTGTTTACATTTACAAGGTTTCATGGCCAAGCTGTGGTTTCGGTGGACAAAATATCAAGGGGAGTAGTGGACCCTTAGAAAACAGGGTTTTTTTTGTTATGTCCACTTAAACTATAATAGCACCAGTTTTAGTTTTAAGTGACTTCACGTTGAGTTATAACTAACAGCAAATTTATGTAAATTTTGAACAGGTAAAGCGTGTGCTCCCACACTGGTTGGCAAATCCATCGATAATATCCTGTAACCTGAGAGAAACGACATTTTCAATAGACTCCTTGGGCCTTGATCCCGAACTTGTTACTTTGTTGGAGACCAACTGCATTCCGTACTTTTTTCCTGTACAGTATCAAGTAATTCCTGAGCTAATTCGGGCACACACTCCGAAACTGTTTAGACCTTCAGATTTATGTATTTCTGCCCCTACTGGGAGTGGAAAGACATTGGCGTATGTGCTACCACTCATACAGATTTTGAAAAACACCAGCTTAGTTTCATGTATCAAGGCTATTGTGGTTTTACCGACGGAAGTACTGGCTAATCAGGTTTATAGTGTGTTCCAAACGTTTACAAAGGGCAGCTCTTTGAAGGCATTTTTGATGTCTAAACGGCAAACGTTTTCATCAGAAAAGGATGCCCTAATTTCTAAAAGTAAGTTTACACGAGAAAGTCTTAATTATTATGCATATTCCAACTTTAGAGTAAGTGGAACGGTATGTTCAAGCAATTAGTGGGGTTTTATAGTTTTTAATCATCTCTTCCCCTGTCTAGATGTCTCAGGAATTGCCAGTTCTCCATATGACATAATTGTAGCGACTCCAGGAAGACTTGTTGACCATCTTGAGAAAACTGCCGGCTTCGACGTTTCACGCCTCCAATTTCTTGTGGTGGACGAAGCAGACAGAACATTAGATGACCAAGAGGGTAACTGGTTAAATAGACTAGAAACCAAATTTTGGTCACACCATCCAATAGGTATAGTATATACCTCATTTCCTTTTGTCTTACTGTAATTTTAGTCGAATCAAAATGTATATATTATAATCCTAACAGCCGTAACAGAAGATAATATGACTTTTTATTGTTTTGATGTTAGATGGTGTACTTAATCCGTGGAAATCTATACCTCTCACCGTGCGTTGGTCCAGCGTACATACAAAAGCCTTCCAAAAGCTACTCTTCTCTGCAACTTTATCACAAAACCCTGAAACACTAGAAAAACTTCACTTATTCCAACCAAAACTGTTGACGTCCATTGTTGAAAAATCTGTTAAAAACGCAGAAAATCAAAAACAAGCATCTACTGCAGAATCACAAGTTGCCGTCTCAGAGTCGTTTGTTGGAAAATACACAACTCCTTTGGAACTTCAGGAGTCTTTTGTTCTCTGTCACCGCGATATGAAACCATTGATCCTCTCGTATCTTATTAGCCATTACAACTGGAAAAGGGTTTTGTGTTTTACCAACACAAAAGAAAATACTCACCGCTTGTGCCTTCTATTACGGTATATGGGAAATTTAAATGTTAAGGAAATTTCTGCAAAGTGGACACCTAAAGCGAGAGATGTTGTTCTGAAAAAGTTTGCAAATGGATCAATCGACATGTACGTTTTTCTGCAGATTCATATTTCGGGTTTGGTTACTGGTGTGAATTACAATATGAAAACTATTTTTTGATTTCAGCTTAGTTACTTCGGATCAAATGGCACGAGGAATTGACATACCTATGGTGGACTACGTTATTTCGTATGATTTGCCTGGGTACACAAAAACGTATATACATAGAATAGGACGATGTGCCAGAGCTGGCAAACCTGGTCATGCGGTCTCGCTTGTCATGAAGGAGCAGGTAATATACAATTGACGCATATGCATTGTTCTTCGGTTGTCGTAATTTAAGAAAAAAATATGTTTACGTCTTGGTAGATTGGAGTATACAAAAAGACAATGGGCAGCGCTGGGAAGTCGAAATATGACCGAATAATTGTTAAAAACGCTGATTTAAAGGAGCTAGAGGGAAAGTTCACAGCCGCATTAGCCCAACTGAAGGAGACAGTAGCTGAGGTATAAATATGCTTTCTCAAATGGTTGATGAGTGTAACCTACTTTTCTATTTGTGAGATGCCCGTAAATATCAAAGATTTTGTTTCGGTTTAGGAGGAAGACACAGCAAAAAGTTTGAGACGTCCCAAGAAAGATTCCAAGAAAGAAAAGCTTACTGCTAGGCATGCTGCAAAGAAAATTGTGTAATAGATCAGAAAGAAGTTAATAAAAACTTGTTACTCGAATTTTATAGTAATTAGCTGTTACCAACTTCAGTAACATATTATTGCTTGTATTTTATAGTCCAGTCGTGATAATTGAGCGGACAGAATACGCTTCTCAATAAATTATCCAATTTATCCCCAAAATACGTGGTTTTACTCATATAGCTCTTCTTTGAAAACAAGAGAGTGACAGACCGTTTCTCGGACAAGATTACTTAAATACGGACTGGATTAGATTTAGGTACAACAAGTTTCTGTTTCTACTGACTAACACTACAAATTATGGGCGGGTCGGGTCCGTGCCCTCCAACAACTCCCTAATAATTTTGTACCTACTTAGCAAGTGACTGTTCGATGTTGACGCGAGTGTCATTCCTGCTTTACGACGCGACAAAAATGTGTGCACATAATTTGCACGTACAATTGGTGAACTTTCTCATTCATAAAAAATATATTATATTGCTTATTTATCCTAGATATAATGATGATGCACTAGACTTATTTGGCTTATTTGCAACTACATATTTAATCATGGATAAATCAGTTATGTAAATAGACGATTACTCATGCATTGCGTCAATGCTATACTAAACTATTCCATCGTAGAATTGTAGCAAAAATAATAATAAACATTGGGCTGATGAGTATGTCCTCCTATTAAACCATAAAAGTTGAAATTATGTGTACTACTGTTTTGAATTTTGTTTAGTATTCTTCACTCAAGGGAAATGAATGCCACGGACTCACACAGTGAAAAAAGCATGACCTAATCTTGGCCAATACCATGTTTGCAATTTTCAGAATTTTGCAAGGGTTGTCCCACCTTGTTCGATGTGCTTGTCAACTTCATATCGATATATAAAATGTTTATTGCTACTTTAATAAAAAAAAATTAGTCATCAAGCATATAATATCAGTCAACGTCAGTTGGTTGTGTTAAGAGTTACAAGATAGATGAATGTGTGACAGTGACGATATACGAGTGAGTATGTTTTGCATTTTGTTTGTTTAATGGAATATTGCCTGTGCCCACGTACTGCAGTTTCATTAACCATCCGTATCTGATCTGATCCAGCGTTTATTATGATAATCTAATTCTCTGTTACTTTACAATTGAGGTTTGACGTGTACACTTGGTGTAATTTTACTTGATTACACAATAGCAGTGGCAGTTTCCAATGAAATGAACTGTTCGTTCATTCATCGAGTAACTAATTCCCAGCCAAACAGCTCTACATAGCTTTTTTATTAGCATTAAAATGATTTTTCGTCAAAAAATATCATACCATACCATAATACTTAATATGTGGCTTTGTTCTGTTTTAATCCTAATGCGGCCACCCACACAACAACTGCACGTGCACGAGTGTATGGCTTTTGATTTTTTGATGATTTTGAAGGTTTTTTCCGAAAACTCATTCAAAAGTTGAATGGAGGATTTACCTGTTTGCCTCTTTTCTGAATGAATATTTATCTACAGACACAAGCTTATCTGAATGAGTTCCAGTGTCGTCATTTTACGCTGAACTGGATAATATCGCATTAACAGTAACGCAAGAGATTATAATTTTTACAGATTTGACATTCAAAACAGCTTTTATAATATAGAGTGTGGTGTGATATTGTCAAATACAAAAAGGGAATAATCGTGTTCCTGAAAATCATAAGCGCCTGTTTACACCTGACGTTTGGAACATGCTAAATTCTATGAAACGTCATGATATGAGGCTTGCCTCGAACTTGAGTACCTATTCTCGGAATCTCTTACATACATATTCGAAGCATATCTCCTGTCTCCCCCTGTTAATGTGGACTTGTTTAGGCACGTCAAATTTTATTATGTAAATGACAATAAAATAATAATTGTCGGTGTGTTGTGTTACAAACAAAAGTAAACAAAATACTCAAGCGATACAACAGATGCGCGAGCGAATATAAAAGTCCTGGAAATGTGGTCTATTGGCATCAGACATCGGAATAACTTCCAATCAGTCACATCACATTCACATAATATCAAAATATAATAGAAAAAGTCACGGTATTTAAAAATATTCTACAGGTTGAAAAATGACAAGGTTAACAGCAGTATTTCTATTCGTGGTGGTTGGAGCCATTCCAGCGTTATCCCAGCTCCAAAGAGCAGTTCTCTACGATGAATACCTCGGTGGGGGAAATTATATAGTCATCCCTGAAAGCTACGTGCCCGACCTGGGCGAAGCCAACTTTGACAACAGAGTTCGCTCCGTGTGTGTCACCGGAATGTAAGTCATTAACTTTGCTTAATGCACATTAAACCTTTTCCCGCAGGTGTCCCAAAATTAATAATTTTTTTCATTGTTTCCACAGCTGGCTATTCTACCAAGACACGAATTACAATGGGGCTGGACCCCGTGGAATGGAGTACGTCTTTGGAAGGAACGAGTACTGCGTCGACATTAGAACAATCCCTGCATCAATTTCATCGTTGAGATACGCTGGCGACCCAAAGGACTATACCGTCGACTCCTTCACCCTCTATCAGTACGACTTTTTTCAAGGGGAGGAAGAATATATTAGGACTGATACTCCCAACATTGGTCAACTTGCCGGCAACCATCAATCCATTATTATCACTGGTGACAGCAACTGGGAGGTATATGATCGGCCCTCCTTCCAAGGAAATTCAATCTGTCTTACAGTCCCCGAACCTGGAACCCACACTCCATCATTTATTTCGGACACCAGAAATGTCGTTCCAGAAATTCCTCACGGAGCTATACGCTCTGTAAGGAGGGGATGCAGTGCCACCAAAGGAAGGCAGGTTACACTTCAGTCCTTTGCACGAGCTAACCCTAGAAATGCATTTGTACCAAGTAACCCCGTTTGATTGTATTATTGATTTATTTGCTCTCACAATTATACCGTGTAAAGTATTTTAGTATTTTGTATCTACAATATCACATTCTTCTGTATTATAGTAAAATTTATTATATGAGTAAAGAGTAGATCTGTCTGTGATAACAAAACAAGCAATAAATCATAATGATTACAGTTCACACTATTATATTCACCTCCGTGTTTTCCGAGTTTCCGTTATCATAATGGCCATGAATGAAAGTATGTAGTACGTTATATTTACTCAGACTTCACACATGAGTGGAATTATCTGGGACTAATGTTTTGTTCGCAGACAACGGTTCCTGGTGTACATGTTGTTGTTGACGTGACTGAATGCAAATTATAAAGTAAGTGACGACTGTTGTCATCATCTGGAAAGCAACAATAATATCATAATAAAACGTTGTTTTTAGGAGTTTTCCTTTGAACTTTTAAATTCTAACTTACATGCCACAATAGGTTGTATGTTATTGTAAAAATATTGCTTCCTCGAATGCCTACTGCGTGCGACTGAAGCTCACTCATGACAATATTCATTTGATCCAGAGGAACGTCCCTCCTGTTACTCGTCATTGGCAAGCCACTGTAGCAAAGCTTCCAACTAGAAAAACAGCCAACATTTATTAGCAAAAAACATTTTTATGTTTGCAGAAAGGATTTTGATTTAAACGTATATACATGCCTTATTGCAGCCATCGGCGGACAGGAGGAATGCACACGTAGAATTACAAATGAAAAACAAAAGTCGTATCTGCCTCGAAATGTCTGTGGCCACCAGAACCGCGTCCATGCTCATCGAATAGAAACAAAATGGAATCGGCCAAGTAAGTCGTGAGCATTGCTCCAAATGCGGAATTAATTAATTCCGTGAGATGACGAATTGTCTGGTAGGTCGAGTAAATTTCTGGCCATTTTGATCTTCTAGGATGTTTTTGGGTCAGCGCGATATCGTTAATTGACGAAATTCCAGGGTGAGCTGCTAGAACAGAAGTCAATATTTTCTGGGAAGCTTGTAAGTCATCTGTAAGCTGCTTTGCGAAGAGATAAGCAGCAGTCCAGAACGTGAATACGGCAAAGAGAAGACAAAGATCCAGGTAAAACCCCAGGATAAACCTGAAAGTATGTGACATCAGGTGAAAGTAGCAATATGGCTCAACCTGGACCGTTATACAGATCTGTACATTGTTAAATATATTTTCCCCCACCTCACCATCCACCCAATAGCCATGATTACTGCTAGGACATAATCCGTTGCATATAGGTTCTCTTCAGGTTCCGGGATTATCTTGCTTTCTGTCAAATTTTTTATGAAAAATAAAAACTTTGCCTCTGACACCAGCTTTCTGTTCCACCAACTTCTTTTCCAAGTTCGAGACGGAGCCAGTATCTGCTTGTTAATGACTTCGTAAATTGGCATTGCTGCAAACAATATGCAGATAAGCCTACTAAAGTTTCTACTCTGTATCTACAATAAGTTTAAAAAAATACAATCCAAAGTCCCAGAACATTATTTAGATTTGCTTAGACTGATAATAAAAGTCGCCGTGTTTGTAAATTAAATGCATGTCAACAGTCAACGTACCTTGATATTACCTGTAGGTAACTGATGGCTTTTGGCTCTGATATAATTAACAATAATCAAAACGTCTTCTCTGTTAAACCAAAAGAGACGGAGCCAGTATCTGCTTGTTAATGACTTCGTAAATTGGCATTGCTGCAAACAATATGCAGATAAGCCTACTAAAGTTTCTACTCTGTATCTACAAGTTTAAAAAAATACAATCCAAAGTCCCAGAACAATATTTAGATTTGCTTAGACTGATAATAAAAGTCGTCGTATTTGTAAATTAAATGCATTTCAGTCAACAGTCAACGTACCTTGATATTACCTGTAGGTAACTGATGGCTTTTGGCTCTGATATAATTAACAATAATCAAAACGTCTTCTCTGTTAAACCAAAGGCGTTTTATAGTGATCCCTTGAAAGCTTATTGAGAAAACTAAGGACAAGAGTTCAAAGTAGCCTAATGGGTTTTGTTGGCTTTCGTTGCTCGCACTGGGATATGTTTTTCGCAAATTGGAGAGCAGAAAGAGAGCATCTAAACAGTGACACATGGCCACTACCACCTATAGATTTTTACAAATTTACACCGTTATATTTTTTGTGATTAGTAACATTACAGGAAGGAACACAATCATGTTATATTAACGAACCGTGTGAGGTAGCCAAGTTTTAATTGCAAACCAGCCATCTTCATCTCTAACAAAACGGAAAGGACTGACAAGGATGAAGTATGCAAAGTCGTAATACGTTGTGATAAAGTTGTTCAAATTATTCAGACACTTGGAAGAATATATGGAGTTAAGTGTGCTTGTTCGTGTTCTAGAATCAAATATTTGTCGTGGGTGTGATTTTGCAAAAGTGTATACTTTCTTATTTACAGTGGCCATTGGATTTTATTCTGGAAACTAGTAGTTATTTGCCACGAAAGTTTCCAAGTTTTCGCCAAACCAGAGCTCTGCGAATAAGTGAATATTCTAGGCAGGTTCCCATGAAGGTGCGGTAGTACTACCCGACATTAATTGGAAATCCTGGTCTGCCGATAATTTCAGACAGTCAGCAACCGTGTAAATTTTACCTCGGACAGTGAATAGTAAATACCTTACAAAGTCATATTATTATCCAATTATCCTTTCATGTTCATCATCAATATCGTTTGTTGAACTATTTAATATACCTATTCATACAGGCATCAGTGGCAGTAACTGTCCACATCTGCGACACAGGCTTACTAAGTTCATTTGTCCGGAAAGAATTGTACTGGTTTGTACTGCAACTGTCTGTCAAGGCCCAACTTCATATTATTTCATTAAAATGCACGGTCAATACCATATATACCAAAAGAGAGTATGACATGAGGGCGGACAAATAACATGCGTACCCAAATGCACATACTTATTTTTATTCACTAATTGACACGAGAAATGTGGTATACAGGAATATTACAATGTCACGTATTTGAAGAATACCAATTGGCTTTCTTAAATCTACATCGCAAAAGCTGGGTGGGGGTGACATTTTGGAAGGCTCACAAAGGTCTAGCAGTCTTTTATTCATAACTGGCCTTCCAGTTCCCACGTTCACGTTTTACATTCTTCCTTGAACTCAACGCAAATAGGGAATTTGAATTAAATTAAGGAATGGTACTGCTGACCCTGTGCCACAGTTACGATTAATTTCTTTTGTGTCATTTACATTTTGTAGAAGCTTTCATTCAGCAACAATATAAAAATATGATAAAAAATTGGTGTATTATTATTGCACGTGGAAAGTGAATAAATAAGCACAACTTTAACTTGCGTACATGAAATAGAAAGTACTGGATAAGTTAATTTGTAAATACACCTAGATTCGACGCAAAATTTTTATTCAAGGGTGGTACTCTAATCTGAATACAAAGGTCTTCAGACTCGACCAAAATCTTACATGATTTTTTTTAACAAAAACATCTAGAGAACATCTATCCGTAGGGACATCGGGCCGGGACAGTTTTGATTTATCTTAGCCTATCATCAATGCTTGTTTAGATTAACATTAAATAGTTTATGGAGATTTTAGTGAATTATTGATGAAGGCCCTAGCCCTAGTAGGTCGTGTGTAAACAGCAAACTTCTGTTAATCGCTTGTAGCGAGTCGCTACCTCCCTCCAGAAAGAAATGTCAAGTCTGATTGTTGGTGCTGCCTCGATCACAAATAAGTATTTTGTTGGACACAAATGATGAAGTACGTAACAATGGTTCCAACAAACTACAAACAGTGGAAAACACACAGTAAGACACAACTTTTACAATTAGATGTGAATGGGGAACATAATAATACTGGAGATTGGTTAAACTCACGGTAGCAGCAATGGAATAAGTAAGTGTGAATATGTTGCTTCCCCGGATGCCAACATCCTTCGCTAGCATCTCATGTAAAATAATATCTATCTGGTCAACTGGAACATTTATTTCGGTTTTCGTCATCCGTCAGCCACGTTTTAACAGCTTCCATCTATACCGGAAAGTATATAGACCCTTCAATTTCAATGACTTAAACTTGCGCTGCTGAAAAATGTCTCTCAAATACCTTATTACAAATATCTGCAGCAACAAATAAAATGCCAAACGTGCAAACATAGAAAAAGATCAAGTTCAATCTTTTGTAAATATCTCGTGCAATAAGGACCGCATCCAAGTGGACCGAGTACGCCATAATAGCTTCTCCGAGAAACCAACACACGATACTTCCCAAAGCGTTATTAAGCAAATAGGAGAGTAGTCTAATGGATTTAAAACTTTGATAAATCTGTGGCCAGGGGGAATCTACGCCTCTGTTCCCTCCTGGTTTTACACTTGTCACTCTCAGCAATGGATGGTCTTCTGAATCAACATCGTTTAAATGAGGAAAACTATTTGCAAAAGAGTAGGCTGCTGACCATAGAGTCATGACGGTGGCTAGAATGCAAAGATCCGTATAGAATCCAAATAAATATCTGGAAACATAGATTTATCGTTTTTAAAACTTGAATTACAGAATTCATGTAAAATCATGCGTTTGTCCAAACCTGGAAATCAATCCGACAATATTAACAAAAAGTAGGCATTGGTCCACGACCGTAATGTCGGCGACTTCAGGTGCTTCATTTGACGCAACTTTTCTTCCGTAGAAAAACATATAGCGAGTGGACGCCACAAGCCTGCGGTACCACCATCCTGGAGTCCACTCGAAGATGCCGGACAAAAAGTATTTTCCTGCAATTAGGCTTATTAATGCCATTGCGGTGTAACAACTCAAAATTATTGTAATAACTGACGGTTTTCGCAGCTGAAAAGTAGAAAAGTCCATTATTTATTTAGAATTGATTTTGGTTTTGTTAAATTGGTATTTTTGGTATATATGTTAAAAAATCTTTACTATACCAGTTTTGCATTTCCTGCCGGAAGCGTAACCTCTCTGTCTATAAAGTTCAGCACAATTAGAAACTGACCCTTGTTTCTCCACACCCGTTTCATGAACACCATTTTGTAACCAAAGTTAAAAACATTCATGATGAGGATAAAATACTGAGCTGGGTTTTGCGCATAATTGTCTAGCCTATCCGGGGTGCTGAGACGAGCTTCCGTCATGACTCGAAGGAGACACAAGGCGTACAAGATGGCACACAAGAACTAGAAAATATTAGGAACTTTAGCATGTTTCATGTGTATTTGAAATATGATGACAAGGATCAGTTTTAAAAATAAGAATGAAATTACTGTTTGCGGTCCCCAGGTATGAATGCTAAATCTACTTTTGTCCCCGTCTTCATTTGACTCTCGTGTTTGAAATCGAAAAGGGCTTACGCCAAGGTAATATGCAAATTGGAAATAGATCCGTATGAAGTTTGTCAAATCCCTGCGGTCCTTTGCTTTATCTCTATCCAGTTCAATCTCGGAAGGTGATCCCTTCAAGTAATTTAAGTGATAGAGGGCATTCAGATAATGCCCAGTTATGAAAACCTGGCCTGTATTCTTTATACTTGTTTTTCCTTGTTTCTCAAAGTTAACCATAATGCTAGAGTAGTTTTAGAGGATTTGAAACCAACCTAAAGTTACTAATGCTAATGCACTTATCCTAGACGAATAAAGGTTAAACTTTGGGGAAAACAAGTTTCAGGTGAAACTGGAAAACCGGTGTACTCTGGTTTGTACTGGATTTGCCGCAATAGTTTGTGCATGCACGGCACGATAGTTGTGAACACTGCCTCAAAATATGTAATTTTAAGTAAATAATGGGCAAAACTCATGCAATTTTTTTCCGCCTTATAAATTCCATTGTCTTTTTCTATCCGACGCAGGCAGGAACTATTTTATTCAAATACCTTATTTGTTCAAATACTTATTACAACAATTGACATTAGGACATGATCCATTCATGTAAATAGCAAATATTATATAACCACAAGCAAGTAATTCTTTTTCAGCCTTTTCAACGAAAGTCCTTTTTTGCATTCATACACATTTATTGAGTACGCTTTTTATGAACTCTTCCTTTGTCACAATTTTACAAGCAGGTGGATTCAGCAACAAGCATTGCCTTCTTACGATTATTTATTACTTAATTGTCTCCCGTTCAATTGGCGACTTTATGTTGAACGCAAATAATGAAGTACGTCACCGTTGTGCTGACAAACTGGAAATAAATATTACAGTAATCACAATCATTAACATTCAAAATGATAAAATCTGGAATGTACGTACAAATATATAATATGTATGCATTTGCACAATTACGCTTACAGTTGCAGCCAGAGGGTACGTAATTGTGAAAATATTGCTCAGTCGAATACCCATATCTCTTGCAAGCATCTCATGTAAAACCATATTGATTTCGTCTCCAGGCACATCCTTCCTGTTTTCATATCCTATATACCACTCCTTGACACATTCCAGCTGTTATTTCATGCAATCAAAAGTAAGTCTTGTAAGTACATTATTACCACCGGAAATGGTTGGGTTAAGTTAACAAGTTTTCCGCCATCTTTCTTTTACCTTTTTGCAAATATCCGCCCCGAATAATAGTATTGCAGCCATGCACAAAAAGTACAGCATCAGGTTAACCCGTTTGAAAGCGTCTTCTGTTGTAAGAAATGCATCCAAATTGACAGAATAGTACATGAAAGCTTCTAAAAGATACCACGAAACTGTGTCTCCTGTTACGCTATTAATGCACCAGGATAGTTTCCGAATTTCTTGAAAGTTTCCGTAAACTAAGGACCAAGAAATGCTCCTCCTTTTCTTGTAAGACAGCGATGCAATGGTCGTTTCCACTTTCTGAAAATCCTGCTGGCGAATGCTTATTTCCTGTTGAATTTTTGTTGAGAATGAGTTGGTAGCCGTCCACAAGGTTAGTGTTAGAGAAAGTATGCTTAAATCCGAAAAGTAGCCCATCAAATATCTGTGAGGATTTTGGGATGCATAAATCAGAAAGTCGTTATATTATGCGTATTATATGATAGATAGTTGATAGGGGTTCAATTTTTATATAGTACTTTGCAAGTAAACTCAGCACGGTGACAACACTCAATATTTTGTCCGGGACCGTGATGACCTCCACCTGTGGAGCTGTCCGTGAATCCGGCCAACTGTCGTAGAAGAAAGTATATCTTGTCAGAACTATCAGTCTCCGATACCACCACACTGACGTCCATCCATCCGGGCTATACTGCACGAAATACTTGCCTGCAAAGAGACTCAGGAAAGCCATTGTAGTGTAGGTCGAGTAGGTTAGAAAGGCAATTAGCGAAGGCGTGAATGCAGCCGTCTACGATAGGAACATTAAATTAGTTAAACTTTATTTTATTTTAATATCTTAACATTACATGTTAATGTGCATACCAGTTTTCTCCCGGATGATGATGAATGGTAAGCTGACGTTGGGATGCCATTTGACATTTGAGACTTTCTGCTCTTTTCCATTGTATAAACAAAACTACTTTTGTTTATGTAATTTAACAGATAGACGTACTTACTGAAGTTGAACCAAAACTGCTTAATGAGAACAATCTTGTAAACAAGGTTGAACGATTTCATCATTAATTCAAAGTATAACACAGGGTTTTTGTTGTTAGCAAAGGAGGATGGTATGCTTAGACGGATTTCAGTGATTAGGCGCAGAATACATAGGATATGCATGCAGGCGCAAATAATCTATAAAAAATACATAATTTTTACTAATGAATAAATTAACTATATAAATATGTGTTTAGTGTTTGTGCACTATGATCTCTTATTCGCTATATTAACCTGTTGTGGGATCCATTTATAAGAATAAAAGTCGCTCCGACCCATATTGTATTTGATCCGAAAGGGGGATATGCACAGGAAATAGGCAAAATTAAAATAAACTTTTATGTAGCCAGATATCCCAAACTTTTCTGAGAGTGATTTGGAGCGCCTTCCAGAAAGGGCTGAAATCATTTTGGGGGTTATATTACAATGCTAAGAAATAATGCAGTAATTTTTGCAGGTGGCAACTTTAGCTTAAGTTTATGTCGATTTATTTACGCCCGTCGTGGGTTACGAATATATGTCATGAAGGAATCCTAACCCCACACCTTTGTACTGTTATTTCAATTCGACAACCATTTTTCTAGTATCTACTCGCCTTTTGTCGCAAGTGAAATGTGACAAACGAAAATGTTAGTGAAATTCGAGAATCTCGCGATAACGTCCCACTCGAACCACTTAATAGCTGTAGGCTCTGAACTTGACAAAAATGTGTAGTATAGAGCATACTTGTTGTGTGGTAGTTAATATTTATTTAGTAAATTGCAATAAAATACGTATTATTGGTATCGGTTAACTTATTATAAGTTTTGCTGCAAGACAAATTATGAAGAAAGTGATAATCGTGCCGACAAACTGGAATAAAGAAAAATGATTTTGAAACAAATTTAAGATAATGCACCACCAAGTTCGATAAATTGATGTATCGATTTGATGTTTCGTGCTTACCGATGCAAAGAAGGGAAATGTCAAAGTGAATATCCCAGACGCTCTAATGCCCACGTCCTTCTCCAGCATTTCGTGCAGCACGAGATTTAGGTCTTGTGGTTCCACCTCAGCCCTATGTTCGTCCTCAACAATCCAGTATTTCAATTGTTCCAACTGTGTATGAAAAAGTAAATCAAATTTTAAGTAATAAATACCTTAAGCTTAAACGTAAAAAAACTGCATAAAACCGGTTTTAACCAAACCCATCCATACTTGTTTACAAATACTTCCGGACAGCACGAATATTCCAAAACTTCCCAAATAGTATGCTATTAAATAGCAACGCTTGAAATAGTCGTTTGTTACGAGCAGGGCGTCCAGGTTGACTGAATAGTACATCAAAGCTTCCAGAACAAACCAAAAGACGAGAGTACCTAAAGCATTATTTATTAAAAAGGAGAGTTGTCTGATATTCTCAAAGCTGTGGAATATTTTGGACCAACAAGTCCCCTTTCTTGGGTTTGGGGAACCGTCTCTGAACTTTGAATCAACAGCCCATTTCTCTTCGGGATCAAAACCAACAATGTTATTGGAAAACGAGCTGGACGCTGCCCACAGGGTTGCGGTCATGGAAAGGATGCAAAGGTCGATGAAAAATCCGAGCGTGAATCTAAAAAGAACAAACATAGAACAGAAGAGACTGGCTGACAGACAGGATGATTGAATGTAACAAGGCTACAATAGAATTTCCCCAAGTTGTTTACCTGGAAATCAAGCCAACTGCCATGAATACAGCTAACATCGAATCTAACCAAGTCGCATTACATAAATCCGGCGCAATATTAGACGACAACGATGTCGATCCATCCGCAAAAAACACGTGTTTTCCATATGCAATAATCCTTGTATACCACAAAGTCGTACTCCAGGCGGATAAGTCGGAAATAAAGCCCTTTCCAGCGACCAAACTTCCTACTGCTAGTATCAGGTAGAATATTAAGAGAGATCGAATGACAATGGGTTTTTGAATCTATAACGAAGATAAAATATTCTTTGTTTTTTTTTAACAATTTCGATGTTGCCTTTATGTTTTTGGTTTTTGTTTTGTCACCATATGAAGCTGAATCCCGTATTGACTTTCGGTTTGAAATATATTCGACAATATAGAAAAACTCGTTTTTGTTTAGCCATAACCGTTTCATCAAGGTCCATTTGTAAGCTACGTTGAATACACTGTCAATCAGTTGGAAATATTTGACAGGATTTTTATGGTAGATATTTGCAGGTTGCATAGACTTGTCGCGTAGATCATTTACAAGCATTAGCAGACTGAAGAGGTGAGCAATGCCGCACAAAACCTGGAATGAAAGCTTAAGTATTAGAGGAAGATCACTTTTAAATTACTAAAATTTTGTATATACCTTTTGAGGTAACCAACTCCGCACTGTAAACCCTCCTGTGACAGGATCTCGCACAAACCGAAAGGGACTTAAGCATGAGTAGTATGCAAAGTCAAAATAAATTACTATGAAATTTGTCAATTGAAGTGAGCTGCATTTACTAGAGATGTTACTACTATACATTTTTCGTTTAGAAAAGGTACGATTTACACTTGCAGTAGAGGAAATTAGAGTTTGAGTATTATTGCTAATGAACTTTCTCCGCTTGATTTTCGCCATCAATACAACTTTTGCTGTCCTTGAACTGAACTGAACGTTATGTTACAAGTTGAAATTTATTTGTTGTAATAAATGGTGTACTCTTCAATTCATTTGTAGAAATTCATTTATCCTCACTCACTGCCAACTGAAGCGTTTCTGAACAAGGTAGTTCCATTGTTCCTTCATTGTTAGGATAGGATAGGATAAGTCTTTATTTCAGTGTTTGCACTACTACTACTACTACTACTTTATGCAACAACCTTCTTTTGTACTTTACATTTGAGATATTCATCCATTTTTCTTGTTAAAAAGCTACTAGAAAATCGTACCGAAATGTATTGCAGTGCAGACGTCATTATTAATGTTGATTTTAATTTCAATACATTGCGACAACATATATATGTGCTTGTAGTCTTCGTTCAGTTGTTGTATTTCCTCCATGGTTGATTTAACCAGAGATTAACACAAAAATTCAGTTCATTCCCTTACATATCGATTATTTTTCATCTATTTACAAGTCTCTAGTGACTCATATGATATACCAATACGTGATGAAAATTAAAATCGAGTCCAAATTCCGATGCAAACGTTATCACACCTTACTTTATTTTCAGGATTTACACAAGTTCACATTCGATATCACATTTAAGATATACGAGTACGAGTGCATTATTCCTTCTTTTGAATTTTTAAGAGCAATTCGTACCATTCCGTAAACTACCCAGGTTGGTATTTGCGTTGTGACCTTGCTGCACACATATAATGAAATATGTAATGATAGTGCTGAAGAACTGAAAGAGTGCAATCAATCAAGTCATTTAGACTTTAGTAATTTAGGTAGCTGTATTAGGACGATCATGAGAAAATTGTATTAAAATGTCTTTACCTACCCCTGCAATTACGGGGTATGTTATAGTGAAAATGTTGCTCCCTCGAATACCGATATCCTTTGAAATCATTTCATGCAACACAATGTTGAATTTGTCTGTGGGAACTGTTTTTCTATTGTCCCCGTGGGAAATCCATACTTTCACAGCTTCCATCTAAGCAAACAGTTTCCATATAACGATAAGCAAGCCCTTGGTTTGTGTTACATCTCTATCTATCAATGATATTATTATACCTGGCTGCAAACATCAGCTGCAATAAAGAAAATGGAAAATGTAGTTACATAAAACAATCCCTGATCAATTCTTTCCCAAACGTGGGGAGAGGTCAGAACCGTGTTCATATTTACTGAGTAGTACATTATGGCTTCAGCCATGTACCATACGACTTGGCTTCCTAAAGCCTTATTGACCACAACAGATAGACCTTGTAACCCCTTAAAATCCTGATATATTTGAGACCACTGTCTGTCAAATCTGCTATGCCCTTCGTCGTATAGTCGGAGGACAGTTTCGGAGTTAATGATACTGCTCCCGAATGACCTTGATGGGGACCACAGTGTAAGCGTGAAACAGAGTAGACACATGTCGCAAAAGCGGCCGTAAATAAACCTG
>JAANSN010000893.1:0-43008 GCA_036850665.1 Dicranocentrus wangi
TAAACGGTCTGACAGGGTAATGCAATGTTATATAGCCAGTGTGCACGGGAAAGGATTCCCTTGCTACGGCGAAAAGGTGTGTACCAGCTAAATTCCTCATCGGGATAATATCCCATTCTCAATCTTCATTTGGCGTCGACATCCCATCACATCACCCTAGTGCATAGGTATTCCCAAATCCCAATTCAACTTACCTATCTATATCAGGATATTCATCATCATGAGGTGTGTGTACCCTTGCTTGTACTGTCGCATCAAATGTATAATATGTATTTCTTGGTGGATGGATGTGAAGTGTGATGCTCTTCTCTCCTCTCTCTTCTATTTTTCCATCCGTTCCCATACATTCTTCTCGTCAGTGAATAGGTAAGTGAAGTGAAGATATATCCGTGCGGCTATTATCAATGAACAAGTCATGATGATCATTATTTTTTTGCCATTGTGTTCCTATCTACACACATCACTGACGAGAGTGTGGGCACATAATATTACGTAGTGTATTAATGCAGGGCTATATAATGTACACGTTGACTTCAACACTTGCCCATTTTCCTAGTGTGTGTAGTGCAGAGAGAGAGAGAGAGAGAGAGAGAGAGAGAACAACACGGTCGTTCAACAATAATAACACATCAGATATACATTATATGTCGTAATCATCACCAGGCAGGCAGGCTCATTTCTTTTCAGTTTTGTATTGAGTCTGCCAAGCTCATTAGCGTCTATTTAGTGTTTTTGTCCTTTTCGGATGAGTTTGGGTGGCCCACACGGCCCGTTTCTTGGGTGGCCCCAGAGAAGAAAATCATGATGATGAGGAAGATGAATGCGATGGTAGTGGTGATGATGATGATGATGTTGATGCGAGAACTATCCCTTCATATCTTCGTATCGTATATATGTAGTAATTTAACCAAAGGTATGAGAGATTGAGTTTACATGGGCGACACTCTCCGCTTCTATAATGTGATGCGCGCAGGAGGATTATTATGTGGTTTTGTGCAGAAGACTTTTAGACTGACTGACATGACGCTCCCAGGACTTTTATCATAAACTAAATACGTATGATGGGATGGATGTTGATGCAACCATGGAGTATGGATGGAGGACGACGTGCACATCTAGGCCTGCCACTCTTTCTTCCCTGACAGGAATCCATTTTTTATGGAAAATGGATCCAAAAGATTATATATTATTGGGTTGGAGGAGTTGCAAGAAGAAGAAGAAGGAACTAGTAGGTTGAGTTTTTTTAGTTGCTGGGGCTAAAAAATATATTACTATATGATGTTTATGCATTTCAAAAAAAAGAAGAGAATTTAAACTAGGCTCATTCCAGCATTCCCTTGTGATCATCCACGCACTGCAAAGCAATGCAGTGCATGAATTAGCCATTTAAAGTGGCAATCTCTGAAAAATGACAGTAATATTTCTTATTTTGATTACTTGACGGGCGGGGGTAATACTCTTTTCTCTTTTTAGTATATCATTATTATGGACATATGCAGGTATAGACGGGACGAGAGAGAAATATGTGGGACTAGTGGCTAGTCTTATTGAAATTGTCTCTCTCTCTCTCTCTCTCGTTTATGCGAAACAGTCATGCTCATCCCAACGGCTCGTCGTCATTTTTTCCATCCAAAAGTTGTTAAATTTTATTACGAGTGGCGATGATTTAACGTGTTGAAAATAAATGAAACGTGGTTATCAACTAATTTAAACCAACTTTCAGTAACGAGCTGCAAAGTGAAACTAATTCGGCTGTAAATGGGATTCCTGCTCGCGACGCGAGATGTTGATTTATATGGACAGAGTTTCTTTTGAAATAACAATTTTTTGTTTGGTGTCTAAAATACATCAGAAGAAGAAAATAAATATATCTTCCAGGTTATCCCTTTTTTGTCTAAGAAATGACGTAACTCTCAACCCGAGCGACAAATCAAGCGTGTCATAGATACTACATAAATGTCACGTGCATATTTTTTTTCGCAAATCATGTAAAACTATACCTCCAAATCCAAACATATGAAGCAGTACTAAACATGTCTTGTAAAAAAAAGTCTTTTTAACCGTGAACTTGTCTTGTTATAGATAGTTGCCTGTCAGTCGGGCTGCAGCAATAATATTCCTTATGGCAACAACGGGGTTTGCTCTTGCGACTTGCTCCCACACCGGATACTAGTCGCGTCTTGATTTACAGAAAAGTATAATCAGAAAATGGGATAATAATGATATGGAAAAAGTTGATAAAAACAAAGCAGCTAGTAGCTAGTGTACCCCTTTTTCAAAAAGTTCCCATGTTTAGAGACCCACTCGAAAAATAACCCATGCAAAACTCATTTTATTAATAAGACGTATTTCTCCTTGTTATTTATCCCCTGCCTTGTAAGTTTTTTTTGGAGGATAATACGTATATATTTTTTCCCAAAAAAAAGACGAGAGAGAGAGAGAGAGAGAAAAGTTAAATCAGAAGCTGAAACTTATTCTTCCCCGGCTGGGAACGCCGCCTCTTTAAGCCCGTCTCTTAAAGGTGGTTCTGCTCATGGTAATATAATATGGAAAATCATCGTCTTCATTACATTATCATTATTATTACTAGAGCTACTATAATCATTTTTTAGTATACCTGTAATCTAGGGAGAGAGAGAGAGAGAGGAGAAGGAAGAAAGAATACATAATGAGTAATGACCAAGCCCATCTTGTCTACCTTTTTCCTCCCGGAGGAGTCTTCTCAATTTTCCCAATTCTTCATTAACTTTCTTAGTCAGCAGCAGCAGCAGCCGGGGATAAAGTTACGAGCCAGAAATGGAGATCGAACGACGGAAAAAGACCACCGCACCGTCAGTAAAACGCTACTACTAGTACCACTATTCATTTTTGATCCACGAACCTTATTTTATTGTTATTATTATCATTGATATATAACGTCAGTCTGATGTGAGGAGGATATAATATTGAGAGAGAAAAAAAAATCCTTTTCCCTACCCTCCTCATCTTTTTTTCTTTCTTTCTTCCATCCAGCGGTTGGTTGTCCAATTTACTTGAAATATGTAATATCGCCATTATTATAATTATTATCGTCTTTATTATTATGAGCTGTTCACTTTTTTCTTCTCCTAAGCAGAACTGACAATAAAGTTGAGTGAGTGAGTGAGTAGTAGTACAATGGTGTGTTTTTAGCTGGTTTTTCATTATTATGCTGAATGATTATCTTCACGCTTTTCACTAAAGTTGTTACACAGGGTAGGTAAACAGCGTGAGGCTTTGTGAAATGCCGTTGTAAGCTGGCTGGGTCTATGAAGCTTCAAACGGAGTGCGGTAGAGCACAAGGAAAATGTCTCAATCAAAATGCACACCTCCTTCTCCCCATCAATGGTGTAATCATGTGTGCTGCAGCCAAAAAAAAATATATGTTGCATGGGCTAAGCTTTTAAGTAAGCTATGTTTATATATTCCTACTTTTTTTTTCAGCTCAAAAGTTGATGATGACTAAAGGTTTTTTAGTCGCCGTGAAAAAAAATTAGGATTTTTAGACGGATACATTTCAATTTTTGGGAGGCAAGAAGCTGACGATCATCCTGCTCACGAGCGTGATGTGATAAGCCTCCCTGAAACATGTAAACTTTGCAAATAAAAAAGTGTCTTCCTTTCTACACCACCACCTCCTAGCAATTTTCTTTTTGGAGTGGGCTTCCCCCTCTGAAAAGAAGAAACAAACCGAAATGCAAAAAAAGCTGGCTTTTCATGGCTGTTATTCTGTTTTGCCGTCTCCAATCCAACAAACAACTGGAATGCCATGTAGGAAGGAATAACGAAGTGAGCGAAAGAAGTAAGTCTGAGAGAGAAACTGAGAAAAATCTTTTGTCGCAGTTTACCCGCATTGCATATATATATCCTCCTCTCTCGCCAAAGTTGCCTGCCTGCCTGCCAATGAAGCAAACGTGTTAAATATGTCAAGTGAGAAATATAGTGGAATAGAATTGTGCACCTAAAGGGATAATTTTTTTTTCTCCTCATATCTTGATGATGCCTGCCTGCCACACACGCAGAACTAGCGAAGAACATAGTACACAAGACTGTGAAAAAAGCTTCTTTTTCTACATCTTGTCAGGGGATTAACTTGTCAAGGAGAAATATCTGTGAAGAGAAAACGACATAATTAACTATGAAGTTTGTTCTATTTACTTCATTACTGGCACACATCCATACTATATCTTTTATCTGATGTGTGTGCAATGTTGGTAAATTAACGTGATTACACATCCAACGCAACGTCACCAGTAGGCATGCTGCACAAGAGGCGAAGAAGACGAAAAAATATCTCTGAAAACCATCATCCCCACAATATATTGATATCCATCCTCCTCCTCTCGTTCGTACTACTCTCTACTACTTCATTGCAACTTATTGCAACCAAGGAAGAAGAAAGACAGTTTCATTTGTGCACTATTAATGATCTAGCCTTTTTTTATATCACCAGGATGATATTTTGTAGCACTACTACTGCTGCCTCCACTCGACTCCACACCACACAGGCACCAAGCATACAGTAATTGGAGATATATTGTATATACACAAGTTTTTTGAGCAAAAGTTTGGCATGGTTTTTTGATTGTATGTGATTTGACGGGAAGGACGACGGTTTTGGGAGAGAAGTATAAATGTATGTGCAATGCGTCTGTATAGGTCACGGTATTTTGCACCCGTCGTCATATTAAGAACAAGAGTTAACTATTAGTCCTCCTCACTGGGAAGAAGAAGAAGAAGAGGGCTTACTTACATCTGTTCAGTCAGATTTCTATCTCTATTTGCTTTCCATCAACAACAAAGTTGCACATGGTTAAAAACAGATTTTTTTTCTGCTGAAATTTGGGGTAACATAGTAATAGGTTCTTGTTTCTAAGAGAAAATCTCGTAAAAATATTATTATATATTCTGAAGGGAAACGCCATAATAATATTTTCTCAGTTTTAACAATTTTTTATACTTTATTTAGAGCAAAGGAAAATCATAAGAAGAAGCTTGTGTATAGTTTTGGCGATTCTGGGTGCGTCTGTCTGTCC
The DNA here is from genome assembly GCA_036850665.1 of Dicranocentrus wangi. Lineage (NCBI taxonomy): Eukaryota > Metazoa > Arthropoda > Collembola > Entomobryomorpha > Entomobryidae > Dicranocentrus > Dicranocentrus wangi. Next base: position 5,055 of record JAANSN010000893.1, read on the forward strand.
CTTTTTATATAGTTGAATTGAAGATCTCTAATATTTTTCAAATTTTGGGAAATGTCTTGAAACTTTTAAAAGGTGTGGTAACAAACAACTACATGGGATTTTTTTGGTATGCGGAAAAAAAACAACCCGCTTAGTTATTGTCGGTAAATCCCAGATCATGTTCATTGATGAATTGTTGTGATCAAAATGAAATGCTACTCATCAACCCTCGTCCCATTTCGCTCTTTGACTACATCAGCAGATTCCTCCTCAAGTTATGATTTAAGCTCTTTTCACACCCAATGTCTTCATCATCATCATCATCTTTCTTCACATATTTTTTGTTTTGCAAAATATGATGTGCACAGCTATGTACTATATACGCGTCGACAATCTCAGAAATAAGCAATAATATTATCCTTTTACTACCTCGAATAAATGAGACTGAGCAAAAAATAAAAAATAAAACACGGCAGCAGCAGCAGCAGCGGAGCAGCAACCCTCTCTTTATTTTTTATCCATTTTCCCCTCATTTTTTATTTACATCATTAACGTTTCCGTAAATGTTGCATGCATTTATTTGGTATTTGTACAGTTTCTTTTTGACTCTCTCGTTGTCTCACTCAACTTGCCATTCAGCAGGAATAAACGGCACCCACTCAGCAAAACAGTTGGATGAACGAGGAGTGAACGAGGATGAAAAATGTGATTCAAACTCGATGGAAGCACTTACCATCTATATAAATGCACTTTGCGTAAATTGTGTGCACCTACGTAATTCTTTTTTTTTCTTCCTTCCCTGTTGTACTTTGTAACACTACGTTATAAGTTATATAGGTCCAAAAAACCACTTAGGTATTCAAACTTTTTCATGTTTTATGTGTTTTCATTTCACATAGTGCACAGGCAGGCAGGGCTGTTGGTTGTGCTGTGTGTGTGTGTGTGTGTGTGTGAAGAGAGGGACATAAAAAAGGAGGAATTATGTCACAAAAGATGATGATGCTTTTTGAGCGTTGTTGAGAAAACGAGCATTTATTTGATGATGAAAGAGTGGTTGTCATTTGTAACATGTTAATCTCATCACTGATGAGATATACGGAGGAAACAGCCGTTTCTCTCAGAACGAGAGAGAGAGAGAGAGAGAGAGAGGTTCTCCCAGCAAAAATTTTTATATGAGAGTACCGTGCCCACTAAAAAAAACTCCGCGTTTCCTCCATGCATGCAAATACACAATATTTTACATCATTACATTCGTTCCCTCATGAAACCTATGAACATGATATATTGGGAGACGCTTAAATAATAAAAACGTTTTCGTGTGAACACAAAAACTCTTTTGCTCCTAACTGTCATTGGAGTAACAGCCGAAAAGTGTACTAACCCAAAAAAAAAAAATATATATATATATACACCACGTACTTTATAGTCCGGAATGGTTTCTTTTTTTGGAGGAAGATGAAGATATTAAATTAATTCCCAACGGATTTGACAAGCATGCACATCCATGCCCATCTTCTAGAGCAGCACTAGATGGGATATAATAATATATGGAAGCTAGCGTGAAGCTTGAAGAGTGCAGCGTTGAAGCCAACAAACAACAAAAATGTGGATATATTATGGATCTGGTAGTGTGCTCGTCGCTGGTGAGTGTGTTCCATACCGTTTTTTTTACTAAATATGTTCCGGCGCGGTCCATCCATTCCCTACCTTTTAATGAGCACTCCTTTCATATAAATAAAGTTATCAAACTCTCCCAATCCACTACTCTCATCCTCCTCTCTCCTGACGACTGACCTACAATATGTGGTAATATATAATGATGATGTGATGATGATGATGATGGTAAGTTGTTAGAGTGGTCGTTCACTCACCGGCTAAAGGAAATCATAAATTTGTAAATTTTTGCTTCCGAAAAGCGTGAAAAAGTCATTTTTCATTTGGGTAATGTACCTAGTTCATTCTCACATTTTTCCTCCTTGGTTGCGTTCGCCTTCTCCTTCTGGTGTTGCTGCATGGAGGAGCTGACTGACTGAGATGAGAGCAGAAATTTTCACCTTGTTTGTTGCGTTGTTGGTTGGCAGCGTGTACTATGCACACTTTTTCTTGCAGCTTGCATCTCCGTCTCCTTCTTCTTGGCTTATTATTGCTCGCACTGAGATTTCAGGGAGATTCTCATGGGCGAGGAGCAAATGAGATAATGTACCCTGTCCAAAGATACTATTTTTCACGCAGTTAAGTAATCAAGGTGAGGTTCATCATTGTGAGCTAGTTCATATGGCGACATGACGCTTGACCAAATTTTATTTCCCAAAATACCAAAATCCCAAATTTTACATCCCAAAAGACGCGATCCCAAATAAGCTTTTTTGACCAAATACCAAAATCCCAAAAAATATAAGTTCATATAGTTGTTCATTGGGGAACACACAGCGCAGCGCCATGAAAATAAAGTGGAGGAGAGGATTTAAAGGCGTCGATATATTTACACCCGACCATTATGGTTATGCATTGCAGCGGCAGCATTGGTGACAAAAAAAAGATTGCCACCACTTTTTTAAGTGAATAAATGATAAACTTTTATATACTGTGTCTGTTTTGTCGTGATAGTGAATATAAAATTGTGAAATCAAACATAACATAGGTTAGGTAGGTAGGTAATATAATATCCTCCTCATATCCTTTCTTTCTGTGGCTTGGTGGTGTCACCGTTACCACCACACCAATAGCGTCACCCATACCGCAAAAGAATATCATCCTCAGCAACAAAACCCCTGTAATAATAATAATCCCCATTGACGAATCACACAGAGATTGAAAAAAATGATGATGCCCAATTAGATTGGGGGGAAAAAAGAAGACGACTGGCACACATCCACTCGGCTCGGTTCAGCTGCTAATTTACCATAATTTTATAGAAACGTCCCATTTGTAACCGAACAATTCTGTAGACATGACAAGTTTTATTTTTTTATTTTACTTTTTGGAGGGGCAGAGCAATAATTTTTAAATAGTCTGTCGGCAACTTTTTCTCTCTATACCCAAGTTTGGCTTGCGCTCCCAGCTCAATAGTTGTTTCATTCAGAAGAGTATAGTTTAGGATGCCTGCAACACAACATAGTCATCTCATCTCATCTCATCTCGCTTCAGAGAAGAGCAGAAAAAGATCACTCTGCCTGCGTCTCTATATATGATTTGATGGTTATGATAATGCTGTAACAGTCAGTTCTTCTGTCATGCCCTTTTCCTGAGCGCGTCGTTTCCCCTCTCTCTGCACTTTCAGGACCATTATGATAATCATTGGCATTTCCATTGAAATATAGCCAGTGACAATAACAACAGTGACCTAGCTGACTTTTGGCATTGTTATTATTCATTCCGCACTTTTCGACGATAATACAGCCTCACACACACACACACACACACAATATAAATACATATTTCTTTTTAATTCATTCAACATGCTCGTCTCGCACTCTCCAATTTGTACAAAAGGGCAGGGGCAACACCACTCTCCATCCATGTCTTTTCGCAGTCCACTATATATACTATACCCTCACATCACATCACTATTATCCGTTTTGGGGCAACATATTTCCCTATCTCGCTCAACTCAACTCAACTTTCTGAGCCACTTCACGGTTGTTCGTTCCCTGCCTCTGCCCTGGAGGAAAAATGGGAATCGTGTCACACAGAAAATCGTTTAGCCATCATCATCATCACCACACAAAAGCATAGGGCACCAAGTACCACACACTCATTATATTATGCTCTGAAGTTACCTTTCAATTTTCTCCAACTGCTACTGCCTGCCAACTAAACTAAACGCTCCAACTCAACTCAACTCAATTCTCTTGTAAAGCAAAGGTCCATGCGAGACAAATTCAAAATTCGGCCTTAATTGACTCCGAGTTCATTTCAATCCCTTTTTTCAATTCGCATCGCCCTCCTTGCAGCCATCCATCTCTATCCCTGCTCCAGTCTGTCAGGAAATCTCATGTGGTTATATATACCGTCATCATCATCATCATCATCATCATCAACATTATCAGCTTCTTCCAAATAGAAATTCTAGAAAAACATAACATAACATAACATGATATTATTATTGTGTATTGAGCCGTCTGTCTGCTCCTCCGTTTCCTAGTCACACACAAAAAAATCTCTTCTACTATGGCAAAGGCAGCCTGGTTTTCAAATGTCATCGTCAGCAAGAAGAATGAGGTAGGTGTTCCTCCGTCCGTGTATATCACTCGTACTCGAATGTAACAAAACTAGGATTGAATCTCACACCACACCTTTCTCCTGCTCTCCATTTTCTCTATATTAAACGGTGTGAGTGTTAGCTGTAAAGCATGTAACAATAATATGCATTTCTTCTCCTCACTTGAAAAAAAGTCTTTACAATAATGCGCCCCTTTCCTCACCACCACCACCACCATCCACCACCAAACTCAAGGAACAATACGTGTAAACAGTGATTTCATCTACGTGACTGCGCTTGTACCAAAGGTAACAGACCAAACCTCCACTTCATATTTTACACAAATCATTTGAAAAGAAAAGAGAATAAGAGAAAAAAAGTGCTCAAAAAACATTATTATTATTACTATTGAGTGTAATCAGGATGGTGATGATGACTGTGTGAGTTGAGTTGGCTCAAAACCTGGCTTTTTTTACACTTTCATTATACATTACGTCTTATTGCCCCGCAAGCCTTTTTCCTGTAAAATGTCTTCACTCAACGAAAGAGAATGCATGGATGGCCTGACCATTTTTTGTTCAGTCAGAGAGACAGCCGTTTTAGCCTCATCAAAAGGGGAAAAAAGACAAGTTGTGGAAAAACAGTGACTTATCACGGTTTAATGTGAAGAAACATGGAAAATCCGATGTAACATCTTGATTACTCATTTTCTACAATTCAAGCCGCACCACCACCACCACCAGCACACATTATCATCATCATCCTCTGCTAAATCAAATTATTATTTGGGAATTCAAAAGGAAATCTTGTTTTCTACCTTTTCCCCTTTGCTTGTCTCGTCGTGGTCGGTCGTCGAATATTCCCAACGTCTTTTTTATCAGGGATGCTGATGCTGCTGACGAAGAGGAAAACACAGAGGGACAATAGGCCACGAAATGCCTAGACCATTTAGAATCTCATGTAATTAAGCTAACTGAGCAGAAGTAAATCAGCTATTTTGGCCGAAACCGCTTTTTCATCGTCCTTCCCCTGGTTAGTAAGTAAGTAACGAGAAAGGAGGACGTTGATTTCATTACAGAAAACTGTATCGCTTTTGTTAGGAAAAAAATAATGAATTCTTTTATTTAAAAATATAAAAAAATAAAATGTTCAAATGGGGAGTAGTACGTAGTACAGTTTGACTGCTGTAATACTTGGATGGAGGATTCAATTTATAGTTTACATTATGTGTTGGGGGAAAGGGTGGTTTAGCGACCGTTACTCTTAAAGTTTTTTCACTTCACTACCAAATTGTAAGTCTTACCTAATGAAACTATTGATTACATAAATAAAAAATGGCTATACGGTTTCATGGTGTTTGCACATTAAATATTATGATGAGAACCCAGGAGGAGTAGTACCTTAAAAATCGGAGGATTAGCGGATGTCACGTTGCCAAATACTTATAAATAAAAGCAGTCACATATTAAAAAATCTTGTTCCCATCTTCAATCCCAATTAAATCCCAGTTCCCTCCCTGAAAGAGTTGTGCCTATAGCTCCCTCATTATTTCTCCTATTCATGTCGTTTAAAGCTGTAATTGTTTTGTCTTTTTTTATTGAGAGAAAACGCTGCTGCTAGTTGAGTTATAGAGAGGATATGATACGCTATTTTTAATTGGATAGAGGTACAAATGATATGATGATGATGATGCCCTGCAAATGATTTTGTCTAGTTCAACTAGAGAGGAGTTGAGTGAGATGAGACGATGAGAGTGTATAATAATATATGAAATCCTCACTGGTGGTGATCACCTCGCTTGCTCGCTACCATTATTATTATTATTATTAGGTATTATTGTTATTCCAATAGAGAGGATGAATGAAAGAGCGAGCATAATATTATAAAGCATTGCATTCCTCCCATCCATCCCAGTCATCACTTTTTGTGAGGACCATTTTCTCAAAGATAATTTATGAAGTCAATCATCGTCAGTTGTTCTGTTTAGAAGATCATCATCATCATCACTATTGTTAACAGCCCATATCGCGTAAAAAAGGCTTTTGTGTGGTGGTGTGGGACTCTCTCGATGCAACTGTCTCTCTCTCCGTGTGTGTGCTCCTCTCATTGCTGGCATTAGCCTCCTCGCTACCTCTCACGACCAGGCAGGCAGAGAGTGAGGAGAAGACAAGAGAAGAACAAAGTGGAGAATTGTGAGTTTGAATAATAGCCTCATATTTACTACAAGTCGCAAAAAGAATTGCTCTCATCTCAGTCAGCTCTAACAACAAAGTCGTCAGTCGCGGCGGCTTGATGTATGCATCTGTCATGAAATGGAGTGGTTGTGCACATGAACAATTTTCGCCATTCTTTTCTGCGCATTTTATCTATCTATACTTCTTTAGTACTTCTAACGACGACGACGATGACGACGACTCACTTCTTCACGATTACTATTTTCTGATAGTTTTTCTTCTTCTTCTTCTTCTTCTTCTTCTTCTTCTTCTTCTTCTTCTTCTTCTTCTTCTTTCGAGAGGATGAGAGAGCCAACGACTCCAAAGAAAAATTGGTGTGGTGCACAACAATAGTCATATAGCGGAGCAGCAGTACAAAAGTCGACATTGTGTTTACTACTGTTGGTTTGCTGCTTCTTTTTTGAGCTAGGATTTTAATGACGCTTTTGACGATTATGACATATATGAGTGATTCCGATGAGATAGTCGTCTAACTTGATCATTAGATGTGTACCGAGCCCTGGCTGTTGTTGTGCCTTGTGCGGGGGCTACGACGTGTTCGACTCAATATTAAAAAAATGTTTTTTGTGAAATTTTAAACTGACAGGTAGGAACCTACTGAATCAAAAGCACTCTTTGTCAGCGTGTTTTATTTAAATCTGGCACAAACCTTTTTAGTCATGTATAACGACATCAGGGAAGCATTCCAATGTGACTATAAAAATATATTACAACAAAACACTATAACATTATATGCGCTCAAAAAGACCAAGTTTCATACTATAATTTGGTGGAGATGATTCCCAATTTTATGCAAGGCACGTGAAAGTTTAGTATAATAATAGTAACGATCCCTTGTAGCATATTTATTGCATTTCCCTAATTCAAATTAAATTCCAGAGTTTAAATGGCTAAAAAAAACTGTAATACATAATTACTATTTTATGTCGAACTAGTTGTAGTAAGTAAGTCTACTTCACAATGGAAAAGCAAGCCGCCTTTCTTTTTGTCACCCTCACCTCATCATCGTCGCTTTGATTTTTGGTAGGAGATTGTGTTTAGCACGCATTTTACGAGTCATCAGACAATTCACAATGAAAAAGAAAAAATCTTTCAAAATCTCCCCTGGAATCCATTTTCATTCTTTGTCAGAGACCATCATCATGCATCCATCCATCCATACATACTTGTTGTAAAACTGCTCGAGGATTTTCATTTTACTCTCTCTGCACTTTAAACACTACATATAAACACGTAAGAAAGAGGATAATTCACGCATTTCATATAAAGAAGACTCGTGACAGCAATCCCCATTATATATTATGATTTCCCTTTGCACACACCACCACCACCACCACCAACAAACAGAATGAGATGAGAATGATTTTTACACATCTATATTATGCACGAGGAGGGAGAAAAAAAAGTGGTGGTGGTGTTCACGGTTAATAGATTAGTGTTGTGAAGGGAACCTTATTACACTGAATGAATACAAAGAATGACAGTTAATTTTCGTCTGCCATCTCTCTGTCAGGGTTGACTTGACCTCCGGGAAAAGGCCTACCGCATTTATATGTAATTCCATCTGTCGATTACAAAAACCAACCTCCAAAGCTAGTTTAGCACGCCTAAAGTCTTTATTGTTGTTGCTCATGTGGCTGATTACCCAGGCCGGCACACTGGTAGCTTTACTTTACTACCTTTCCTTCCACCGCACCGCTCTTCTCTGGATGGATGGATGTATCAGTGTCAAAAAAAAATATTGTCTCTGTTCCCCTGTGGTTCGCCATATAATATAATATTCGCTCTCTGCTCTTCTGGTGGGTTTCCTGTGTCTTTTTTCAATTTCATAATAACATGCCACATATTATTATTATTACTAATAGGATGAATACCTGGAAGGCTGTATTCCACTTGAAGACTTTACTTGGTTGGTACTCGATACCCCTACTTGGAAATGAGATGAAAGAAGTCAGGAGATGAAGATGACTTGTGCTCCTGCAAACTTTTATCCTCTGTGTGTGTACGTGTACGCATACCCCACCAATATGTTATCCCATTGTTGCGCCTTTGAAAACGTTTTCAGGTGCTCATCTATCTTTTTGTGCGATATACTCAATGGAAATCTTCATGACAAGGAACATCATCATCATCAGCATCCTCTCCTCATCATCACCAGAAAGATCACCGGATCAGCAGTCTTTGTTGTGAAAAGAGTGTACGCGACGACATGAAAAGGATCAGCATGGCCTATTACCTTCTTACAAACTCCAGCCTCACAACAACACAATACAGCCCTCTCAACAGTCTACTTCATTACTCTTTCAAAAGGTGTATAGAAAACCTTTTTTTTGCGAAATAATAATATCTGATACAGATCCTTCCTCAGTTGCTGTTGTTATCCGTCAATTGTCACTTCTTGTTCTTTTGCCTTGAGAGAGAGAGAGCGAGAACCACATCATGAACTCCGGCTTCATATAATATAATATAATCCCATCCACGACTCCATTAATCTATTGTACGTGAACAACGAGTCAGTAGAGTGTATCAACTCGTGAGATCTTTTTTCTTTTCCTGTTTCCATATTTTCCCTTGGGCCGCACACTGAGAGAGCCCAGCTCTTGTGAAAAACGGGAGCTTTTGTGTATTTTACATGCATAATAATAATGTATATTCTTAAAATGTTTTCTATTCAAATATCGGGCTCCCATCCATCCACACAATTCCCATCTGCAGCTCGTGCTCTGTCGTTTTTTTTCTTCTTCTTCTGCTTCTTCTTCAAGTCTTTTTGAAAATGATTACAATGAGACTGGATGAAGTTATGTACGCAAGAGCAAGAGCAGTCGCTTCCTTGGACCAAATTTGTCACACTTGTGTGTACACAATGATGATGCCGTCAGAAAAATAATAATAATAAGTTTTTGTAACACTCTTACATATCCACTGACAGCGTCTTGAGAATGAGACACTTGAGCCGTGTTCGTGTTACGTTTTCAGATTTTCAGATTCTAGATACATATATATATAACCTGTGGTGCTGAGGTGGTGTAATAATCGTTATTGAGAATTGAGATGTTTCCATCCGTCAGCGCAGCAGTCCACGTAACGCACCTACCTACACACCCTTTAGTCGACCGACGGCTTGTGTAAGGCAGCGGAGGAGGAAAACGCGTGAGTGGAGTTAATGATCCATGAAGATGATGTTTTTTTTTCTTCTTCTTTCTGACACTTTCACTCCTCCATCAAGCCAAGAATCAAGACTGAGAGGACACTTGTGCCCCTCATTTCATTTACGTAAACAGGGAGAGTTCTCGGGTTCCACAGGAGATATCCTGTATCAAAATTCGGTTTACGCAAACAAAAGGCACTCCAAACGAAGGCAATTATTAGGGAGCTTCCTCAACCTACGCGTATTCTTACTTCCTCCATATACGATATTTCATCCCCCGGATTGGATTCCTCGGGTGTAACTTTGCACCTACCTGCCCAATGTCCCAATGCCCCTTTGACACTCAATCATCATCACCGGACTGACCAACTTTATTTCAGAAAAAAATAAAGACAAAAAAAAAGAAGAGAAAAGTCAAGATGCAAAAATCTTTCGGGTTGCCCCAGAGTGGGATTTCAAGATATTCTAGAAAAGCTACAAACAAACATCATCTTTTTTTAGGATTTAGTTTTTAGCATCCCATTCCCAGACCATTTTTTTTCTCCTAATCATAACAACAGGTGAAACAAAGTACTGAAAAAACATTGTTTCCCAGCAGCAGGTGAAAATTATATAAGTAATTGCTCCAAAATTGTTAGTATCACAACAAGATTGTTTTTTAGGGGCAAAAAATTGGAAGAGCCAACAACATCATGCAATATTTCATGGTACACTTGAAATCCTTTTCTTGACATTAGCTCTCTAAATCAACCCTCAACTAAAAAACGAACGGATTCCCAAGCCTTTCAGCGAAATTAGTCGGGATTATCCAGTGGCTAGAGAAAAATTTGTCGATTGGATTTCAACCCCCTCCTGGTAGTCCAATTTCAGCCAAAAAAGAGGTGCTGGTGATATTATGGGTTGTCTGCTGCTGCTGACGAAGCGAAATAAATGTAAAAGAAAAAAAAAACTATATCCAGAGCAACTTTTTATTTTTTCTCCACCACCACCAATATTTAGCAACTTTGCCTGATTTTCTATCCCCGTTCTTGATTGATAATCACGTTGGATGATGAGGAGGAAATTATCTTTCTCTTCAGAGTTACATTTACATATTTTATTGACAGACCAGATGCTAAATGGTTATTGTGTACATGGTTAAAGTACCACTCGGTGTTAGCGGCGGTCTCCTTTGTCGGCATCCGTGAATTGAAACCTTTGCAAAAGATGACTTGTAACTCAAATAAAAAACTAACATTACCCTCAATCATCTTACTCAAGGATCATTATCGTGGCACATCCAAACTCGTATTTAACAAAAGCACGCTAAACCAACCAAGAGGTCTTAACAAAGCCAGCAAAAAAAAATATATCTATACATACAATGACGCTGTGAGCAGCAGCAGCAGCAGCAGCAGCACCACATAACCACTGGCAAACAAAGTGACTGCATCTCATCTCATCTTGCATCTTGTATCAACTTCAACGTCAAGACAAGGTGAGTTTTCATACACCCGAGACGAGAGCTCGGCTCGGTTTAATTCTGCTGTGTTTTCCTGCTCCTCTCTTCCCGTCCGTCCTCGTCCTCTCTGCCTCTTCTATTCCGCGACGAGCATATGTGTGGAGAGGAGAGCAAAGCAAAAGAAGACAATTACATGCCACAACAATTGAGCATCTAAACGGATGCCAGCCTATCAAAACAGAAAGATGATCCTTCCCATTGTTATCATTATTATTAGTATTAAATCAGCAGGACATCCCAACGCATCCATTCTCCCGAAAAGAAGCCGGAGAGTGAGAGAGAGAGAGAGAGAGAGATGCCGTGAGAAGAGTAAAAAGAATAATACATAATAATAATAAAAAAGAAAAAGAAAAATGGGAAAGGCGAGAGAAGCAACAAGAAGAGCCAAAGAACTATCCCGCAACACCACCAACAACAACGTGTAATTCGGAATGGAAATGGGAAACATCTTAGTCAGTCACCGATCATTAAAATGACCTCTTTGCACGGCATGACATGATATTATGATCCTTCTCCAACTGACTACTGCTCTTTTTCCCCCGAAATGTGATACGGCTGCCTAGCATATAAATAGGCAGATATATATACATTTTTTTTCTCACTTTTTGAGATGAATATATTATAGTATATGTACGTATATTATATGAAACCAGATGAATGATTAAAATTTATTCAAACATCCCATTTATTTCTTCACTACATGTGTCAACTGTTTACAACAGCCTGGGATATAGCTTACTACTATATACTATAGTATTTTTACACAAGGGATAGAAGGGCTTTGTTGTTCGGATGTAAAATGCAAAATATGTCTAGACGTGATACGGTCTCATCCCTTTTTACTCCTTTATACATACCTACCTTGCAATTTTCAGAGAATGGAACCTGATCCAACAGAGCAATTTTCAATCTGAGGGTAGCAAAAAAATGTAAAAAAAAAATATGCAGAGAGAGAGAGAGAGAGAGAGAGGCGTCAAAAATTTCCAAATCAACTCGAGGAAAAAACATCACCACCACCACCACCACTACTACTACTACTACACCTAAAACTAAAAAAACCACCACGTGGAAGGATGATAATATAACGTAACGTATATACTACCTTGATCTGTGCCACCAACCAAGTTTTTTGGAGAGGACCACCTTGACTAGAGAAAACAGATAATTTAGAAGATTAAGGGCTTCGTGCCGTCAGTCTGCTATACTTGTGGTGGAAAAAAAAACGAGGAAAGAATTGGTTTGGAGAGCCAAGGTGAGAGGATTGTGAGCCCTTAAAAACATATTTTATTACTATGACGTGGCAGATGTTATTACCTAATACCAACACCTTATTATTAATGGAACAGGGCAAGAATTGGATAATAAGATTTGAGGTGTAAGTGGTGTGGTGGTAGTGGCTCATCTGATATAGCACTGGTGTGGCTCGATGATTGAGATCGAGAGAAACGACAGGAAAGGGGAGAAACATATCTATATTTTATTGGCCTACACTTATTATATCCCAATTCGTATGATTTAGCCGGATGATACAGGGTGGTTGGATGGGAAACAGGAAGCGAGGTGTTTCAAAAGTGGGGTGGTTTCTTCTTCATCAGAACAGGAGATCTCTAGTCGAAATTTAGGGATGGCGTTGCAGGAAAAAATGAAGAGTTCATTGGGAGGTCTTTTCTCTCTGACTGATTTTGTAAAGTGCCTTTTCCTCCTCCACACAGTTTGAAATACTTAGTATTAATAAACAATTACGTCGTCGTGGGTTCAGGATCTCAAGGAAGGATGGGTCGTGGTGGTGCAGGTGTCCCTTCATTTACTAGATAGGGTGCCTCTGTCCATGTATACAATCTGGTCGTTTGAAAGGAACAAATTGCCTATGCGTCGTATTTGCAAACGGGAAGTTTGTGGTTTGGCTCAACAATTGAGGAAGTGATTCGTTTGAAATGCTAAAAATAATTGGTGTATGTGATATATAATGAAGAATATAGTCCGACATGAGATTGATACATTGTTTTTTTTTTAGCTTAGCTGGTTAATTCTGAGCCACTCAACGGAATCATGCTCAGAGCCGAGCTAAAAATGTTAGAGTTCAAACGAATAAGGTAGATATATAAAAAGGAAACGACTATCACAATTGTAGTATTCAAATTATCTCCAAGCGAGAATACATTCACCCCTAATTTCGCTAAAGTGCTCCTTCACAGTGTTTCTATTCTGGTTGGAAAAGAAGGTTATATTGGATTGGATTTGGATTCCCATTCGTTTTTGTTGTTGCAACAACTGTCACTATATATTTATAAGTATCTTCATTTTTGAATTGGTGTTGTTGGAATTAATATTACATCTTTATTCTTCTTGTACCATCATCAACCAGCAATTATTTTCGAACTGGTCGGTTGTCTGCAGGGTGTTTGTCATCATACATAATAATTCAATTACTGCGTTTTCTCCCCGCTTATAATAGTTGCTAAACAAAGGCAGGATCGAAACATAAAAAGCCATTGTCATTCATTGACAGGAAAAGCCCCTGGAATGAATATAAAAAGCGAGAGATTACTTCCACTGTATGAGCCCAGACTCCGCTGCTGCTGCTGCTGCTGAATTAGTCGACATTAGAGCAATAATCATTTTCATTTCCGCTGCAAAATCACCACATAATATAATGCTCATTATAAAAAATAATTATTTATTCTTGTGTCAGCCATTTGAAGGGGAACGTGTGTTGCGCGGAGGGTGGGTGGGTAGGTAGGTAGATGGATAACGCTCATCTTCTCAGCCCGCCGGATAGTAAGATATATACGTAATAATCATAATAATAATAATATTATTTGAGCCATTTGACGCATTTCCGGAACGGCGCATCATTTTCTCTTCAAATTGGCATTATGTATAATAATAATATAATACTATCTGGAAGTTACAAAACTGAGGCGTCGGTGGTGGTGTCATCTCAACATTTCATGCAAATAACGTGTGTACCTACGAGTACCGAGTACAATTTCATGTTTTTCGTAATAATGCAAAACCAACCACCACCTTCTTCCCACTCACTCCCTTCGTTCCCGTGTGGCTCCATTTCGAAGCCGCCTATATAATACGCATTATTTTACCATGTATAGTACATTTATTTATGCGCAATTACACGAAATTCCAATTGAATGGCAAGCAAGGGACACAATCATCAGCATTTACGATTAGCAGAACTACATGAATCACCAGTTGGATTTTTTTTCTCTCTCTCTCTGGTTAGGGTTAGGTTTGGCTAACCACGTGTGTGTCTACTTTCTTGAATGTACCTTAGTACCTTGTTCCCAAAGGTAATGGGTTTCATGGGGTAATTAAGAAATGCCTACTTCGTATCCCCCCGGTGACGTGTTTCGTTAGTGGGCCTATGAAATATGTTAGTCTTGCGAGCATGGAATGGAATGGAATGGAATTTTATAAATGAGTAGTCGAGTCTGTATACTACGCTCACCTCCTGCGCACTGTGCGGTCATTAAATCATAATAATGGACTAAACGGTTTGTTAACTGAACTATGAAATGAATTCATCTAGTTCCCAATCATTTTTAATAATCTAATTGCATGTGGTTTGACGCTGACTGACATCCACCACGACTTCGGAACGATGGTGCCTATACACGTTAGCATTAAAGCATTAGCATTCAGTGGAGAAATGAACAACGAAGGAAAAAGGGATTTGATCGTTCGTTCGTGGTTCGGGGAAATATACCAAAATGTAAAGAGGCAGAGAGAGAGAGAGAGAGATTTCCATAAAGGTGTACACCATTTCGAGGATAATTTACCTGAAGGGATGTCGTAAAGAAGGAATTGTAAAGAGTGGCACGGATCCTGCCTGTGTGCGGTACAATATACAAATAATATTATATAACTTGAGGAGAAACTTGAAGCAGCAGCTCTGGTTTCACTCACTGTGTGTTTACATTTTTATGCGACGACAACGGATAGGTTTCATTTCATACTGTATTATGGGCCTGACAGACACATGAGCCACCTTGTTTCTCCTGTTTAAAATAGGTGTATGGGTTACTTGCACGAATTATCCCTTTTCCCTCACTCAACCATATTTTCTCCAACAACGTAGGAATAATACTTACTTAATAGTAGTAGGCACTACCTGATTTGATTTTAGACTGAGAAAACAGCAGTGATCCTCGCAATGAGCCACCACACGTCCACGTCTTACAACAATTCCTGCTCACTAGTAGTATTAAATACATTATTATTATTACATATACTACTAGCCATAGCCAGCCATTTGTGCCAGCCTTGTCTTGTAGACAAGCCAATCAAAGTTAAATGTTGATATTTCATGCCGTGCCGTTTTACTAGGGTTAAACAATCTTTTACCCCACCACCACCACCACCACGTCAAGACAGGAATGTTGCCATGCAAAGCCGGCTCCTTTTCCAACTTAACAATTACGGCATCGTATGTCAAAAGAATTTACAAGAATCTTTCGTGACTTTTGACACTACATAAGGGAATAATTTCATATATGTCGTGCATGAGTACATTATTGCATTTTATAATTTGACCAAAGCTCCTCTCTCTCTCTCTCACTCTCCCTGCCTACCGGTGGTGGTGGTGCCTACTCCAGTCGCTCGGTCGGTGGTGGTTCTATTTTTACGCCTCTATACTTGTTTTTCTTGATATGAAATAAAAAAAACCCGTTGCCGGAATTAGTAGCTTTATTATTACTTTCTCGTTTTTTCCTTCTTTCTTTCATTCTCCCATCGGGCCGACTAATACAAAAGTATACGAGGGGAAAGAAGAGAAAACCGACGTAGGCCCCTTCTTTCACCACCAACTATTACCTCCAAGATAAACTATTGGAGAGGACACAGAGGGTATTAAAAAAAGAGTGCAGTAGTGCCACTTCACTTCACTACAAGAGGACTATATATACCACTTAAAACACATTTTTTTGATATAATATTGTATGTAACCCCATACCATACGTACTCCTTTTAATGTTGGCAACGTCCACCAATCTCAAAGTCGGACTGATTGCCTCCATACATTATTATTTGACAGGGCACAGCTCTATAACCAGTCCAAGTTGGTAGTTACGCCTATGAGGAACTTCCGGGTAGAATAAGTTGCTACTATTTCATTTCATATAGCTTTTACATTTTTTGTTCTCCCTTGCATAGCGTGAGCATTAAGTGGAAGACTTTTTTTTATATTCCTGGTTAATAATTATACACATAGTTGCAGGATAAAATTTTTATGACCGTAAATACATAGTTTGGGCTCGGAATCGTAGAAAAAAATAATCTGGAAATGGAAACGATTGGGTTACAACAACTCACACAGTTTTATTTAAAGTGGGGGTATATTGGTATATAGTCAACCTAACAGCGTTTTTTGCGTTGTTGAATGTTGAGCGGAAAAACATCGGAAAATGCCATTGAGACCACAAAACCAACAGAAAAAACACTTTATTTCTACCACACACACACACACACAGGGAGAGAATATATATCAGACCACTATTTTAAAAGTGTAGCACACAAGAAGGGGAAATGGATGCGGTGATATATCCATCTCACACGTTTTAGTACACGTACGTACTACGTACGTCAAGAAGAAGGGAAAATATTACCAGAAAAATGATTAAGGTGCTACTATGAATGGATTTAGAATATGAAAATTGTTCAAACGTAAACGACCTACCAAGAAGTAGACTGAAAAAAAAGTTACTACACTTGAAACTCCTTTTTTTTTCTTCTTTCTCTGAAGTTTGGGCTTTTCAGTGTGAGTTAGAAGTAGAAGGGTGATGTGATGCGATAGAAAAATGCTCAAAAAAGTGTGGAGAGGAGAGTACTATGCAATTTTGTTAACCTGACTCGGAGAAGTAACTCCACTTGATGATAATGAGGGGTGGTGGCTACGTGATGGAATTTTTGCATGCAACACATTTTTATGTTGAAAACCACCGTATAATAAAAAATTGTTATGTATTTTTAAACTCTTAACTGCTCGTCGTAGTCCTAGACATTTTGGGGGATTGTTTAATTGTTGTAGCAGCAGAAGAGTTGTTTTTTTATTTTAGTTATTGGAATTGGTGGGTGTGACACGACAATACGACCTATGGAGTACTATAAAAGTTTTTGGCTCTTTTGAGAAAATCATGATGATGAGGGTCTTTATTCAATAGAAATCCGAATATGGAATATAATGAATTTTTTTCTACTCCATTTTGGATTTTTTCAGGATTATGAGCACTGTTGTTGCACAACTGATTTAAGTTCTACCAATCCAAACTTCAGAATCTGAACCTGAAAGGAACCTTATTTTTGAGATCAAGTGGGAAAGGCTATCGCCCCTAATAAGCCCCTGTCTTCAAAACCTGTGCTGGTTCCTTTTCTCTAGGGAAAGTTAAAAGAGATTGAGATCCAACTAATAAAACAAAATTACTAACTATACCCCCACCCACCTATATTCACGCTAAACCCATTGTGTAGAAAAGTTATTCCTACTCCATCCTATTGTATGAAAAGACTTGTAATAATGAATTTGGTCACAATTTACTTGGTACACATGCTGTTTATCATATATTTTTTTTTATAAAGTCATACCAGAAAATGATTTTGGCGAGTGCCAGCACATTTTTCAAAATCGTTTCCCGTGAGTGTATATGCATTAAACAGCAGACATGTGGTGTCTTATGACTTCTTGTCTGTGTATGTGTGTGTCTGACTCACCCAGAAAAAAAAGTCGAAAAATATAAGAAAAATTCCAAAAAGCATATCTCTATTAGCATCTTTGCTTTGAGTTGGTCTCGGAACACTCATATATCCATAATAACACTTACGTGCTGTAATAATAACAGTAATCACACCATTGTTGGGAAATATGCATTGTTCGAGACTTCGAGAGACGGTAAACCACCGGCGTTGATTGTGAGATATTGAAGAATTTATGAGGGATGAAATGTGCAGCAAGCAGCATTATGTCATGTCATAATAAATATGGACAGAAAAATAGTGGTGTGGTGTGGTGTGTAGTAGTAGTATGGTTGCTAATGCACACGTCGGTCGGCTGATAACATATTCTTTTTAATGTGATATCGTATGATCATGTTGAATGATCATCTTGTCTTGCTCACTCGATTCTCCACCAATTTATTTCTGTTTCAACGTGTGTGGGTGATGAAATGCCAATTAGAGATATATTTTCCCTTCGTCGTCGTTTTATGTCTGAAAAATGATTTAGCTTGACACAATTTTTTTTTCAGATTCATAAAAATATTCGACTTTTTTTCTCTCTCTCTCTCTAGGCGGAGAGGAAAAGAGATTTCATGTTTTAAAAAATGATTTATGCATTAGTACATCACATTATAGGTTTTTTTTCTCTCTCGAGAATATACCAAACAATCATTTTGTATTTTACCTTGGGAGGTCTATGTACATATACATCTGCACACACCGACCGTCGTCGTCGTTGTTGTCGTGCGCCAAACTGGGGAAAATATTATAGTGAGCATGATTACACAAATTGCTCAATTTTATTACTCATGACTAATGATACTTTGAGAGTTTGGGGCTGTGTGGTGATGGTGAAGAAAATTCGGGAGGAAATCGATTTCGTACATAACTCCATATATATAAAAATCCTCAACTTCAACTTTTGCAAATTGTAGAAAAAATTTTTTTTATTTATTTATTTCATATTTTGAAAGCCACCTCTCAATTTGGCTATTGATTGAAATTGTGTTCTAAATCTTAGCATTCTTTTTTTATATTTCTAGCATTATTAGGCTGTCAAAAGTTATTGACGGTTATGAATTGCAATATAAATTTGTACATTGAGGGGGAAGTAACATTATTTTAAAGGAATGGAAAGAAAATAAGTAGTCCACTTGTACTTACTTTTATGGATTGCAATTATTTGCAATGCGTCTTAAAAAGTAATAACGTTGACTACAAAAATACGACGAGGTTGACTTTTCCTGCAAAAATGTTAGGTTTAGCAGAAGTTTTTATTGTACCAAATTTTTTCGGATATAATTTTTATTTATACATACTTAAAATTACAAAACTACCTAATGCATAAGCTAGTGCGCAAATTAATTGCTTCACTTTTAAATTCATTACTTTCGAATTTGACATTTTTTTTTGTCGAAAATCCACTGAGACATTCTAAATTAAGCTATCACTCTCAACTATCGTTTACTTTCTTAATTTTCTTTAGCTGTGTAGTAGGAATATAGTTTGCCAATTTCCTTGCCAAATTATTTTCAGGAAGAAAAATACCATATAATAATAAATCCAATTAGACGCTCCTGATTCCCAAAACCAATAAAAAAGTAGTGTATGAAGGCTTTCCCTGCTGCTGTCCCAAATAGATCCATATAATGCAATTTATTGAAGGTCAGCAGATTTATTATCACTCTAATAACGATTTAAATTCATTCGGAAATTGTAATTACTACTACTGCGCTATACATATTTATCCTTATACCCCACCTCCTTTCCTCCGTATCGCGTCATTTACTACTGCAAAACATAATCCCAATGGGATACCATGACGAAAATTGGCAGCAGCGATATAATAACAGGTTATATATCCAATCGCGATCTTCTAGTTACTGCCTACTGCACAGCAAAACCATTACGAAAAGTATCCTCTTTCGCAGATGAGAGTGCACAATGTTGTTTCATTTTCATAGCACTCCATCATGTTTTTTTCTTTACTAATTATTTGTCAGTAATTTGATTTACGGCATTCTGAATGAACCTGAAATAGCAGCGACCAGCCGCACGACGTTATTAGCGTTAGGTAGAGAGAAGAAATCAAAGCGACAATGAATTTTTTTTATATGACAGCCACAAAGCAGCCCTCACCACTTATGCATTAGGAACACGAAACAGCCACCACCGCAGCACCGCTGCTAGAATAAACGCTAACGTTATTAGCAACAACGACATCAACAACAACAACAAGGAAAGTGAGAGAATGGCTGACGGACAAAACAGGCTAACAAGTACAATGAATCAATTTCCTCAAGTGTTTGAAAACTGTCTTTGAAGTAATGGACTCTCATTGAAGACAAACTACACACCTGTCATCTTAGTTCCATATATACTGTCACACAGTGCTCGCAACTCGCAAAACAGCAGAGGCGAGAGAATGTAGGAAAAAAATGAATAGGAGTGACAGGTGTTGCGACACCAAATTAGCGTGTATTCACAGTTGAAAAAAATGAATAGAGAATGATGTGTGATCCGCATTTATATGGTATTGATGAGTGGTCCAAGTGGGCACTTACTTTTTGCTCGAAGCTCTAGAGCTCAACTCTCGAAAAGAAAAAAAAATTGCCAACTACCAGCTAATGATTTTTTATCAGCTAATTCCTCTCATACTCTCATCTCATATTCATATTAGATAAATACAAAAAAAGCTATAAGGCATATAGTAATATATAGGGTTCCTCCATATCCACCAACCAGCTAATATTATAGTCAAGCTCATCTAATTATTTGCGTACTTAATGATTTCATGTAGGAACCTAAGCGTTTTACTTTACTCCCATATACGCGAACAAAGTAAGTAGTGGATAGATACCGGCCATCACGACTACACAGTCGTCGTCATCGACGTCATCTAAAGTGAAGCCATATAATATTCCTTTTTGGACTCATGATGGGCTTGATATCACACACCTTTCAACATCTCCTTGCTAATAATTGCTTGGCAAAATGTCTATGACAAATGCCTTTATTGCTCTTGGCAATATTTCTATCCACCTTCCTTCATAAACAAAAACGGTTGGGATGGCTTTCAATGATTACATGGATGGGGTTGATGCTGGTTGTGAAGTGCAAAACGAGTTGTTAAAAAATTCAATACTGCACGTTCACCACCACCACCACCGTTCACCCGACCAAAATCTGTGCATCTCACGACGACGACAACGATGATGGTGTGCCTAGTCACACTAATCATCAAGGCGAAATCCGTTTTTATTGCAGAGAAAATTGACATGACTGAGCCTTTGCCAGTTTCTAATTTAATCGTTAGTGGATCGAGTGTGGGATGCGTGGTGATGAAAAATATATTGACATGATTTTAAACACAATTAATTTGCTAAACAAAGTGACATAAATCTCTTTCTGATGTGTCATTCAAATCCATATTTATCTGCAACACCTACCAAAAGCCCTTCCTTTTTGGAGGTGGGGTGGTGGTGCCTACGGTTGCTAATGAATTTTGACAATTTTACCAGATATGGAACCTCAAAGCCACCCAAAGAAACGCCATCATGATTTTTGGGATATGTAGTGCATGACTTTTAATGGATGTTGCAGTCCACGCCGCGTCGTCGTCCCTCGTAAATTCTTTTTTTCCCTGTCTCTCTCTCTCTCTCTCTCTCTCTCGCGAACAAATGAGTTGTGGAATAATTTGGCTACAGAGCAGAGATGGGAATTCGTGGTGGCAGTCAACTTGCAACATCAACATTCCGCTAAAGCGATTAGCACGGCGCTTATATATATATTTCGAAAAACTAATCACGTAATCAGGTAGGGAAGAATTATAATGTCAAATGTGTAGTGGGTAAGAGTGTGTGTGTGTGTGTGTGTGTGTGAGTATATATATCCGAGGTAATTAATCTTGTCGTCGTATTCCTATAGCTTCTATTCTACTATCTTTTTTTTCGTTGTTTGTTAGCCACACTACTCCCGTTTCCCTGGCTCTCCTCCTCTCTGTAACAAGTAACCTGAGCACCACCACCACCACTCTTTATTTTATTACGGTGGTGGTGCGGTGCATAATACATATATATCCTTCCAAGAGATGGATAATTTTACCAAGAAAAAGATGTCTGGATCGTCGGTGGTGGTGGTGGTGGTGGTAGGAGCCTTGTAAACTGGGAGTAATTGACGTTTCTCTCAGACAGTTTACTACTACTACTACTACTACACCACCACCACCGCTTAGTTCGCTAGTACTTGCAATAATCATAATAATGATAATAATAATAAGGATCTCTGCACAACGAATGACTATGACTGAGTGGGTGAGCAAGTGGTCTCTATCTCTCTCTCTCTCTCTCAGGTAAAAAAAAGTAAAAGAAGTTATACTCAAACATGCCACGGCTTTGTTGTTTTGTTGCTCTGACTTTGTGATTTTTTTTTGTTTTTGCAGGGGCCGGGTAGCCCCGTTGACTAGCCCATCCATGCATGATGATATTATATTTACCTCGACCGGTGTGTGGTAAAAATCCTGTAGACTGAAAATTCGAAATGAGACAAGTGAGAAGCTATTAAAAACACTGCAAACACCATAATCACAGTCAGGCCAGTCTTTTAACGAGTTTTTCTCCCTGAAAACAACATACCTAATGGTGGAGGATTTATTGCAATAATTTATTACGGAATGCCAACGATAACTTCATAATCATAGAGGGATATATATAAAAATGGTAGAAAAAATATATTATGGTTGACTACGCGTCGTCGTCGTTTCGTTTCAGTCAGAAGATCTCTCTATATAGCAGCAGGAGCAGTTACCAACCTAGCCTAGCCACGCCGCAATCTCTGTTTATTAGTTGGTCGTGATGAGCGCAAAATAAGTAATATTATTGTGGATAGGAGCGTCGTCTTCTTCTTCTTCTTCTTCTTCAGAGCTCAATAAAATATCTGGCTTTCAGGGCGGCCAAACCTGGCCACGTTTTTCTTAAAGGGGCTGCTCCTGCCATTTGCCGTCGCCCCGTCTCTTTTCTCTCTCTCTAATGCAGTCATGTTAATAATAATAATTACTTATTGCAGGTACAAGCGTGGTGGCAGTTGTGATAATAAAATGATAAAATTATAATTGACGTATACAATCACAGCTAAAATAAGACATTACATGTCTTAACGTCTCCCTCCTCAATTACATTGAAACTATTGCTTTGCATTGATTACCTTGATGGGTGTAACACGCAGAAAAAAAATATATCTTTAATTCCTTTTTGACTCCTATCCTACCTGCCTGCCTGCTGCTGTCCCCCCTGACAAACCATATAAAACCATGGCTGGCTGGTTACTAACGCTGCTGCTGCTGCTGCTGCTGCTGCTGCTGATTTGCCTACAAAACGATGATGATGGAGATGGAGGGAGAGAGAGAGAGAGAAGGAAAAAAAAGTTATTGTAATGGGAAATGATAACTATAGTATTACAACTGCTAATTTTCCTCCATTACGGTTACTATATAAGCTTGAGGATAATGCATTTTGTCCTTAATTTTAATATTTAAGTGATGCCATGAATGTACGCAAGGAGCATTATCATTTTGGCATCATAACTGCATTGTGAATTTCAATGTGGTCGAGGAATACGTATCTTAATGTATGTTCCTGTTCCTGGATTAGCACATTAAATTATAAAGATAATTTGCTGTGCGGCCAACTCTGCAATGCAATGCACAACAACACCATCACATCGCATCACTGAGAAAATACTTGTTTATCCCCATACAATGTATTCCACTCTGTAGGTAAATGATTTTTTTATGATTAGCTCCAAGATTGAAACGAGTATTTACATGAGGTTGTAAAAAATAAAAAAACGTCTGTCTAGGAATGAATATATATATATGTGTATATTTTTTGTTACCTGAACTGTGAGGCAAAAGAGGCAATGGAGTCAAAGCCACATATAGTTTTCCTGGGCATGATGATGATGACTTTATAGCTAATTACCTTAATGGCATTTGGTGTTTGAAAATTGAGCTCTCTAAAATTTCTGTCACGCTTTTACACTACTTCGTGATGTTGCCTTTTGAGGAGATGGTTGTTTGCAGAAGTGGATTAGGCATATATTTAATGCATAATGCATATTGTCTTGGATGATGGAGAGGATGGAAAATGGGAATTTGGTGGTTTTTTGAACAGACTCCATTTGCATTATTCTCGTTATATATTACTTATGAGCTAATTATCTCCTGACTTTGCTAATGCTCTTCTGGCGTGATTGATAATGCAGAGCTTTCATATTTTGCCATCTTCTTGATTCAAAAACACAACACAACGCAGCATAGCCGTGCCGTGTCGACTTTGTATTGTTGGGGGGAAAACTGTCCCCATTGTATTGGGAATTCATGGAGGTTATTAATTTCGTTCGTGGTATGGTAAAAATGGTAAGACGACGACGACGGGGAAACTCGATGAACCGTTTTCAATTAGTAGAGCATGATTGATTTATTGCAAGTATAGGAAAATAATAATAATAAGACTACATTTTTGATGATGTGGTCAATGACTGTGAAATCCATTTCACAAAATTTTTGATTTTTTTTTATCAAAATTGCAAAACTAAACCTGCTACCTGTATATATTGCTTATAGATTGTTACTAAATGAGAATCGAAAATAAATGCCCTCTCCGCATACTTATATGGACCACGTCAAACATAAGGAATGACAAATCAAGAAACAAACAACGTTGTTCTCATTGCGAAAATTTTCTTGTCTGAACATATATTCCATTTACCAAATCAACTGGATTAGAATAATTAATTTTTTTTCTGGCTTTCGGAGGAATCATTCGGAGGAAAACTTGTCTTTGTTTGTTTGAGTGTATTGGAGTGGATAGGCATGACGTGGACGTGGCTCTTCTTTCTTTCCCTCTCTACTACGAGTCTCCAAATTAGAGCTTAATGAGGGTACAAACAACGTTCCAGCTCTCCTCCTCCCTTCTTTTAGTAATGAACCTAGTTTCGAATAAAAACATTGGGAAATCACAATTTCGCTAATAGCTCGGCCACAGATTCAATGAGGGCTCATCATCATCCAGGGCACAGTTTTTTGTTCGGGTTTATTAAACTAGCAGCAGCGCTAACAAACAATGCTCAGTCCTTTCTGTACTTTTTTTCTACCTACAACGTAACAACGTCCTCTTCCATTACCCTTTTTTTACATTGGGAGGGAGGGAGTCACTTCCAGTCAGTGAGCCCGGGCTCAGGTGTACTTTTTTCTATAGGCAGCTACATATTTATTTATCTTGATTTACTTTTAGTAAAAAGATCAAAAATAATAATTATAATGAGGGCTCTGAGCCGAATGTGCGGTTGATGCTATTATGTTTTCTATAATTATGAACTCATTGACTGTAACGGCGGTTGCACTAACTGCGTGGAGCAGAAGAGCAGAGCAGATCATCGTTACTTGTTTCGGAACCGATTTATTAGGTTTGCCCACCTACGTGCATCTCCAATGCCAACAATTTGCCCGTTTTTCATAAAGCTCGTTATTCCTTTTTTCACATTTTTTTGGGGTCTCTCTGGACAGGACAGCCAAACTAAACCACACCGAACTAGTAATTATTAGTAATCACTTAGTAGTTTATCTAAAGTACACTACTGCTGCTTTACTTAAATTACCACGTTAGTTACGTACGGGAGAAATGTGATTTCTGCGATTGTAAACCATGAGCTAATGAGCAGCTCCAAAGAGGAAAACTCAAACTCCTTAAATAATTTAGCATATGTTACTTTTCTTAGTAGCCCATTTCTTTGTTTAAAAACAAATTCTGATCAAAACCTCCATTCAATTTATTGATTTTAATTAAATTTGTCATCAAATCTTACTTTTAAAAGAGTGGGATTATTATTGGAGTATGCAAATCCTTCTAATCTTGTTGGGTTGTAGGGGGGTTGAGCACCAAACTTTTGTGAAAAAAATAACCTGTCCTTGTCCTTGGTTTTGCTTCCTTCAAAAAAAGTTTGTCAATTAGCACAGAAAAATGCCAAGAATACTTGATGAAGTGGAGAGGCTCAGCTCAGCAGCCAGCAGTAGTAGCCTGGTGGCAATTCCTGATTTAAAATGTATGCATACCCTGCCTGCCTGCCTGCTCACCGGATTTTTTTTATGGAAAGCACCACTACTACTAGTTGGCAATCATGCCGCATCAATTGATCGTTGTACATTAAACCGGTAAGATGAAAGGGGAATATAAAATATGTAGATATTGATATGAAAATTATGACAGGAGTATCGGTAATGGCAGGGCCGTCTTATGATTAAAGAGGAGATGGTGAGAGCAATTGGTTCGTTCACTTTTGTTGTACAAAGAGGGTGATTTCTTGTCTCGATGGAAAAGGATTTTTCAAGAGAGATGTGTTTTTTTTTAAAATATATTTTCTTCCTTCTAAAAAAGAAAGAGTCGGCATCCTCAGCCCTAATATAAAAAGGTAAATGCGACCGCATGCATGAGAAGCACCGACACAGTGTTTTTCTCTCTCCACCACGACGAGCGAGCGAGCGTTGTTGTTTTTCGTAGAGCGAGGGGAATGAAAAAAGGTGAGATGATGGACCATTGGCGGCGTCGGCGACGAGGTCGATTTAAGGCATTGTTGTGTGAAGATAACTAGTGTAACCATCATCAACAATCAGCATCCTTTTTAATCCCTTCGTAAATGAAGTCATTTTCGCCACCCACAAGAAAATTTGAGATTGCCAGCAGGCAAACCACACAAATTTCAAACATTCCCCTGCAGGCACCCATTGTTCTTTCTTGTAACTTTTTATCATCATATCCTCATCATAATCTCTCGCTCTCTCGCTCCACACATTTTTCAGTGTTGCTCCTCTCACTCTGCAGTGCGGAGGGAGACGTGATGAATGAAAAGCCTCCCGGTTTTTAGTCGAAATATAAAACAAAACTCATGTGTGTGCAGGTTCCATTATTATTACCACCGTCGTTGTGGACGAGGCTGGGTGAGTGCTGCCTCGGCTCAAAACTTTATGTGCAATTATTTTTCGACTTACACAATGCATCTTATCATTATCATTCTAGTTGATATGCTAGAAAAGTCGATGAGGAGGAGAGCACTTCATGTGAGAGCAACTCTGATGTGAGCACTTCCCGTTTCGAGTTAATGCTGCGCGAAAAACCGAGAAAAAAAACAACATTACTTACGGTTGCTCCTCTCTCTCTCTCTCGAATTTTACGGCAGGTAATTGGATGGGGATATGTCGTTCCTTTTACCTGGTGTTTAATGTTTCGTTGTTGTTGGGAAAGTGGCTCTGATGGTGTTTAATGTTGATGAAGGTTTTTAAAATGTAAAATACACTTTGCGCCCATTACACTTGCACTTTTAATATTAGGATGCCACACAGGCAGGCAGGCAGTCAGTCAGTCAGGGAAAAATATGCGAGGCTTCTTGGGCAAGTTATTTAGAGGGTGGGTTTGGCTGCTTCACAAGTCCTTCGGGTTTTGGATTTGTTGGTGTATTATTTTGACTGACGGCTAAAAGGATTATGAATGCAGAGCGCATCATTTACTGCATACCATGTCATTTTTATCCGGATTTAATGTGGTGCTTAATTAATTATTTATTTCAGACGGACAAGGAGCACCTCTACAAAATTGATAATATGCTCACACCAAAAAACAAAATTAAAGGCGCATTTGCATTAAAAGACGGTGTGAATTTTTTGTGAAAACATTTATGTTCCTCGCTATGTAGTACAAGTATTATTGTATTGCATATTTTATAAGGTGATATAATTTATATGGGCTCAAATAAACTTGCATTGCATGCAAGTGCATAATATATGCATAAAATGTCAAATAATGCCAAATGGTAATTATCTGAAGAATCCAACAAATTGTGAAACAGTTAAATGCATTAGGAAGTTTTTGAGGCGCATGACAATGTCCCCATTGTACGGGTTTTCCACCCATCTTCATTCCATCCAAACGTCTAAACAACTCAACGTTAATCAGTCCGAATGTAAATTTAACATGTTTTGATATTGAGCTATGGGGGTCCCAATTAATTTCAAATTTATTCACCAATTTTAATTTTAAAATTTTAAAGCTGCAAAGGAGTTTTTAATACTTTGCACAAAACCAACCGATGGATACCCGACATTCAACAAATTGCGATCAGTGTTCACCACATAATAATTGTATTCTAGTCACAAAATATTTTATTTTTGAATAAAATAGAAACTTTGTATATATAGTTTAAAGCTGGCCTATACAGGTGAAAGATCACTGCTACATGTTTGACTATTTAATACAATTAATCCATGATTCCATGGGTCATAAAACTAAACTGCATAATATCGTATAATTAATCAAAAGTAACAAGTATTCAACAACAGTTTTTTTACACATAATAATATATCGCAAAGCATTCAATCGTATCGTATCAGCAAATATAATGGGAATGGGAATATTGGGAATCCCAATATGGGATTCTCTATGGAAAGAACTCAGGGAAGAAGAAGATGAGCTAGAGAGCGGCGGCGGGAGACACCTATCTCCTGAAAACGCAATGCGTACTACTCTCATTTTTCAAGTTGAAGTAACGAACGATAGCTGTTCCGTACAGCCTTTGTTGCCTCAACAAAAAGTAAGTATTCCACACACCATAGCACACAATTCCATGCATGAGGATTATAATATAATATTACCTTCTGGTCTTTGTTCATCCATATACAGTTACTACGGGGATGCGGGCGGATGCAAAAGGAGGAGATGATTTGGGTGAAGTGAGAATTGACAAGTAAAAAATATATACCTAGTTGACTACCTAGTAGTCCTTCTTTCTGGGTTGAATAATATTAATAACAATCAACGCAAGGGTCAGGTGCTCACCGCTGCCTGTCGGAATTGCGTTGAAAATCAGTATCCATTCTCTACATCCTTCATGAGTGGATTGCTAGGGGGCACACGGTATCATTACTTTTTGGGTACGTCGGCTTGGCAATCGGCAAGCATTACTTTGTCGCTTGTGTTGTGTGGGCTTTCTTCGATTTGCTGAATGATGCTGCAAAGGTATTAATGTTGTTGTTCAGTTCAAAGTCCAAACCCATGATTTGCAAAGCATAATAGCAAACTTATCATCATGCATGACTTATCAATGGTGAATTGGTTCCTTGCAGACTTGCAAGCGTTTTAATATGTCATGCATGACAGAATAGGATGGAGGATATTAGAATGTTGAATATGGTTCCTGTTTTCACCATGAACATGATCTCTGCTAATTATTTAATTAATTATACTTAAGGAGGAGCGTGCGGCTCAGGATCAGTCCGAGCACAATGGCACGATAACAAAACGACTGAATGAAATGATTCAGTTACTAATACTTTATTATGTTAAAATTTAGCGGAACTACCAATATTTTGAAGACTACATACTTTGGTATTTGACATGAAAATAAAAATTTAGCCGAACTACGAAAATTTTGAAGACTACATACTTTGGCATTTGACATGAAAATAGTCATGAGCAATTCTTATATTTTGAGCTTTTTTAATTAAATATCCGTTTATATTTACTTCGAATTATCTTGTCGGCACCTTAAAATGTTGGCTTGTGCAGCCTCTTCTTCTTGATCCGTGATTTAATTATTTAATCCCCAATATTTCCCGAATTTCCAGTATGGATTTCCCCTTAACTAAGCGTGCTACTCCCACATACGTCAACTCGACCAAGGGTTGAATTTTTAACACAAACGCAGCCTAATTATAATTAGTCATACAAAAAAATCAAATAAAGAATAAGCTCACACTGTGGCAACTATAGCCTTCTTATCGGAATCGGAAATGAACACTCATTTCAAAAACTTACTTTGTTGACCTTGTAAAGCAAAGGAGTGCTCATTTCTTTCAAAAAATGGTCAACTTCCCACGACGTGAAGACCTCCCGTCCAGCATTCCCATCAGCAGCGTCTTTTCCTTGATCGAGGGTCGGGGGTGAATCCTGTGAATCCAAGCAAAGAAGTTTATTTTAGTACAACACAGCTGAAAAGAACTATAATTGCATTTGCATTTTAGAATTTTTTCCTTTCTCATCCTTCAAATCTCAAAACATGTATCAGTTTTAATGATAAATAAAAGTTTCCTTTTTTCATTAAATTAAATGCTAGTTTGCACATGTAATGAATTGAGCTCACAACTCACCTTATGGAAATCCAACCACTCGTATACTTTCTCCCACGCTTCCGTGTCCACACATTGCAGCGGAAGGATGTCTCCATCTCCAACCAAATCCCTCATCATCGTCTGCAGCGTAACTGACCGTTGTAATAAGCCGGAGTCGAGATTATGGATGACATTCCCGTCAGCCAAAACTACTTTTACTACCGGCATTGTAGCCAAACTACTAAAAAAATACTACTTTAAAAGTACAAATTACTAAGTAAGTTCGGCTGTACGTAAAAGTAGTCTACTTAAAATGATTTAAAGATTTTATTTGTGCAGAAAAAAAACAATAATCGGTACTTTGCTAAATATACTGACAAAGTGACAAGATGGTTTTCAACAGTGATAGTGATGAAAGCTACGTGCGGATATGGAATACTTGTAGATCCGTTTAAGAGATTTAAAAATAGGAATGAGAGTAATATTGAATGTGTTATAATGCAAAAAAATGCCAAAAGGCCAGTTGACTCAACAATATGAAGCTCTCTAGTCACTAAAACTTCTGCAAAACCAAGCTTCTTTCTGGCGGAAAAGAATCTTTTACATCCTTTATTTCAAGATGAGCTAAGCAATTTATTTCCTGATTGAGTATGTATGTATATAGGCATATCGTTGTTGTACACCACTTTTAGATGACTTGATACAAAGATTCTGACAACAAATGTAAGACTTTCATTCACAATGCAATATGGCAATGTAGGATGCATTATTGCAATCTGCATGACAGGAAGTACTTAGGATTAGGATAGGAATAGATATGTCAATATCCCTGTCCCCCCGTTATCGTTATAAATATACACATATTATGTCGTATGCAAATTTTAATGTTGTTATCTTAAATTACTATTATTCCCTTTGTATCAATGAGGGATATGAATGGTGCCAGGTCGTAAGCTGAACTAGGGAGTAAGTGAGAGCGAGTGCTTGTGACATTATGTTTAAAAAAATAAGTGAATTCATTCTCGTTGTTCGCGACTCATCAGGTTCCTTGAGCTAAACAAGGCAAAAGGCAAACCCAATAAAATGAAGAAGGCAAAAGAAAAGAAAAGCGAGTGGCTCCTACTACGACTACGACTGGAGCATTTGCAAAGCGGTGCGGTGTGGTGATCTGGTGATAACGATACCACAGCCACCAGCTTACCATATAAGCATAATATGAATAACAGAAAGCATATATGCATATCATATTATCAAATTGGTAAACATCTTGTATCCCTTGATGAATAGTATGGCACAATCTCGCAAGACAAGAAGACAAGTAGTATGAAACTCATTTCATATTGGTATAGGTATATGTATTATAACATAACAGACCACTGACTCATGATGGTTCCATGGGCTAAGCACTAACTATTTCAACAACGTACAGTACGACACATAAAAGGTTTTGCTCCTGTGTAGTCTGTATCAAAATCTTATCTCCTAAAGCAAGCACGTAAGTTGTATTACAATCGGAATTAGAAAATACGTCAAACTAACAGATTTTCTCATAAACTGTAGTTAAAAACTTTCCAAGTCACTGACTTAAAACACGGCATCCTTTGTGTTTTGTTGTTTTTCTATCCGATTTTTTTTGGGTTTATATCCTGTCCAGACCCAAATCTTAAAAAAATGGCAACCGGGTATTCCGATGAGTTGAACTTTGACCTTGAAGCTGTGAAAGTTTGGTATAGATGCAGAGTGTGCCAACTGTGCTATTATTCCCTGTCGCTCTTATCTAAGCATTTGCTGGAGGATCACAAAGTGGAAAAGTAAGTGTTAAAGATAATGTGAATGTGCCCACTCTGTCCAGTCCGTATTAATATATTTTAATTAATCACATCTTTATTTAGCATTGGTCAAGTTATTAAGTTATATACGCTTTCACCCTTTAATTAATAAGCATTAATTAAACTATTTTTTTTCTTTTCAGAGTGGTATTTCCCAACAATTTGCCTCCTGGAGGACAGAAAGATATCAGTTGCGACTATTCTTCTTTCAAAGCAGTGCTCCCACGACGACCAATGACCCCTCCTCCAGTTCCAGTAGAACAACAAGGGCAAGGAGGAAAGTCTTCAAAAGCACCGTCTCGAAGTGGTCGAAATCTGAGGAAGAAGTAAAATGATAGTCATCATATCATCGCGTGACCATGAATTAAAGATGTGTAATCAAGAGCCAACTGTAGTGACTAGTGTGAGTACCGTGAGTAGTGGGTAGAATGTGAATAGTAGAGTTTTAATCATACCACTACACACTTATATTCGCGTTTGTTTGAAGTTACGAGTTGCTTAAAATGTTGGCGAGAAACAAATATATATCATAATATAAGTACGTCGAATTAAATATGTATTTAAAAAATAGCCAAATAATAATTCTGTAAACTAGTTGTAAAGGACTAAAGATGAAAACTTGTCAAAAAGATACGGATGACAATGTTAAATTTCAAATAGTTTATTTCAAAATTACTAAAAAAAATTTATACGAAACTAAATAGCTACAAATAAATACCGAATTAGTCATGTATACTGATTCAACAGTTAACTCAACATAATGTCTCGAATCTCGACGAACCACTACATCAAGGCATCCTGTTTTACCAAAGCTTAAAGACGTTATTTTTATAAAAATTATAATATTCAGATACACAATTTGTACTCTTATATACGTGTGGGTATATATCCTAAAATTATGCTTGTTCTACATCTGGAATCTGGACCAGAAAGCATGAAAATATAATATTTTAGTAGTTCATTTTATTTTTTTGCATATAACTTGTGTGCACATCTTATTTAATAAGTTCTCACAACTTCATGCTGAATGAATGACATCAACTATGAGCCTTTTACCGAATTTTAATGCATTTTAAAATATAAATCAAGCTTTAAGTGATTTTTTATATCATTTTTATTTCTGATGCTTTTTGTATTGCTTTCATAACGTTTATTGATCCGTTTCATCTTTGCAGTACATCAAATTGTAAATTAATGCATATTTTAGAGTGCTCAAATCACTTTTACAATATTTACATATATCCGTGCATGGCAATTCCTTTGAAAACCAACGGAAAATGTTGGATTTTGGATTTCCTCACTGAGGAAAGTTTTTAAGCTATCTGGCGGGATTGGAACAAGTGGCTGGTGAACATGAAAACAATGTATAGCTTAAACATAGGAGGCTGCAACGTACTTCACACTATAACACACTTCCCAATAGATTAAACTTTTACACGACACTACGTTTCAATAATTGTTTTCTACATCGCCATATATATTGGACATTGAATTCTCTTTTTGTCTGATCATTTGATTATTTTAATTATCATGTGCTACCTATACTCATATCCGTTTCTGCTAATTCTGATTCCTCTTCCACAGCTTCCCCATCAGTGGTTCTTTCAGCATTGCCGTGGTCCGTGGTCTCACTGATTGTGAGACTGATTAGGGGATACAATGGCCTGGAGCATTTGCATCATGTACAACATGATCGCCCCGTCATTCCCTACCCGCACTCGTTCCATCTCCAACCATTCTCTTTGAACTTGAAGCAAGTTCGTAAGAGAGTTCGCAATCGCATTCGTTGCAGTTGAAGTAACTCTTGGACGCTTCGCAGCTTTTCCGATGATTTTCTTCTCTTGTCTTCTTTTCTCTCTCTTCCTTTCTTCCTTACCATCATTCCCCGATTTCATGGATGAATTTTGACGCTTATGTCCACGCATTCTTGCAAGTCCACTACAATTTTAAACAAAACTTTCATGACATACCCCATTTACACTTATGTACGTAAACTGAGTTGACTAATTATGACATTTTTTTTAAATGATTACAAACCTTAGTGACTTTACGTCCCTCCATGCGCGTCTCGGGGTGACCTTCCTTGCAACACTACGCCTGTCACCTCCCATGTATGAATCCTCATATGAAAACACTGGGCGCTGTTCATGCTCGGTGGGAAGAGATCCGTCTCCAATTGTAAAATTATTCTGCTGGTCTAATTCGAAAGAGCCAGCATTTGTTGCCCTGAAACTCCCCTGGTCCTGTTCCAAAAAAGGCATCGACCCTGTCGACAAGGAATACAGCATAATTAAATTAAATTTTATGGAGCACACAGCCTTCCCATATTATTATATTTTACCTACTCCTGCTCCTACAACGACATTAAAAATTGAATTACTTACCACCAATATCATCATCATTTGCTTCTCGGTAGCCACGTGAGGAATTTTGGGATAGTTGTGTAACAGAAGACAGTGAAGTCCAGTTGTTGTGAGAATTGTACATATTTTTATTACCATTGTTGCAGGTAACAAACCGGTTCAACTGAGGAACAAGTACGATTGCCGGAGCCGTCGCTGCAGTTGCAGTTCTTTCCAGGGTCTCATCAATTAACTGGTAGTATGGAAATCTGGAGTTTCTGGGACCTTGCGGTGAGTCCTTGATACTTTTATGAACGGATAGCATGTGATACATGCGGTTGCGGCATTGCCATGCCGCTCTCCGATGCCCCTTACGTGCCATTGTTTCCGAGATGGCCTCCCATACTCGGAAATGCCTGGCGTTGTTGTGCTTCATCCACTGGAATTCTTCCAGCGCCCAAATCCTCAGAAGATCCTTGTTCTCTTGCGCGCTGAAATTTGGGGCGCGCTTTGGGCACGGTTTGGGGTTCATGGCACGAATCTGTCCTATGAAGAAGCTAGTGGCATTTCCATGCCGGGCACCCGGAGTTGTTCCACTGGAATTGGATCTACCATTGTCCCTTTGGAGCGACGCTGTATGTAATGAAATCCAGTATAATTATTTAACTTATATGCAGATCACACAACCTTTTCCCATGTTCATACATTTCACCTACTCATCCTATCACTCCCAACTTATTTACAATATAAACAATATACGGAATTACTTACCATCGCCCACGATTTCATAGTTAGATAAGTTTTGGAATGATGATCCAACTCTGCGGTTACTAGCGTCCTCACGATGCATCTCCCTAGACAAGGACAGTCCTTTGCTCCCACTCATTTTATCTTTTTGCAACTTCTTTAAAGTAGACGTTTTCGGGTAGGATTGCACCTACCGGGATTTTGGCTTGTTGACACATTACGAGCTTGGTAAGTGTCAACACCCATGTTGACACATAAGATGGACGATGGACTATCTATGCAACATAAAAATTGCAATTTGCTGTTTATTACCATGATAGGTTAGGTGGCAGGTTGGGGAACATTAATTGTACTTAATACACACCTAAACCAACCTGCCACCTAACCTATCATGCTAATAATAATCTGATTGGAGTTGAATTCTGTAACCAGTGGAACGGTTACAGCATAAAATTATGTGTCAACAGGGGTGTTGACACATAAAAGGCTTATGATATAATATGACACATAAGTGGTAAGTGTCAACAGGGGTGTTGACACATTAGATGCTGCTTGTGTCAACAGGCCAAAATCCCGATAGGTGCAATCCTACCCGTTTTCGTTATCACACAAAACTAACGATTAAGGCGCACGTGCGTCGCAGCTCAATATTATGCTGAGTAAGATCTACGGACCTTCTTGGGACCTGGAGCCTGATACTTTACTTGGACTTCGGTCTCGCCTCTGCTTGGTTTAACGATACAGAGTTATGTCCTCTTGATCTTAATGTCACATGTACGTTTGACCTGAAACGAGAATAAAATTAAATAACCGTTATATTTTATGATGTTGATATATTATGCTAACATAAGAATTACCATTTACTCCTACTCCTACATTTCAATTAAACCTCTAATTTTAGGCGTGCTAATCATGAAGGAAAATAATAACTACCCACTTGCAATTTTTCTCTCTGGAATCTATATAGCCCTAGCCAACGTATAGTTACAACGACAGGGGATTCATAACAACCTTCAGGAGTTGATACTTTACAGAAAATTGATTGATTGATGACCACTAGAGGATTTCCTTACGAACTCAGAAAAAACGTTGATT
The DNA here is from genome assembly GCA_036850665.1 of Dicranocentrus wangi. Lineage (NCBI taxonomy): Eukaryota > Metazoa > Arthropoda > Collembola > Entomobryomorpha > Entomobryidae > Dicranocentrus > Dicranocentrus wangi. The sequence goes on from JAANSN010000893.1 coordinate 41,011, forward strand.
TGGGCAGCTCCATCCTTCTAAAATTCCGACCGTAATCCCTTCTGATAAGACCCTTCTAAAGACCCTACCCTTATTGTTTTAAAAGATCATTAATCCCTAGTTGGAACCACCGACACGCACGAAATGAAAAAAACATGCAGGTTAGTAACAACAAAGTATGCTCACTTTAAATGCTGTTTATACATACACTGTCTTATACATACACAATGTCGTTCCGCATCCTTCAATAAATTCCAAACATCATCCTTTCTGTAATGTTTTCGTTTATTTATACGTACATATACGCTAGAAACAAGGTCCTAAACTTTGGAATATTAGGTACTTCACATTATTAGCGGACTGTCATAATGTTTTCCCTAAATGCAAGGTAATTTGCAATAATTTTTTTTAAATAACAGCTAATTGTAAGTATGAAATTATCTTTTTAAACAGTTTGCAAGGTTACTGTTTTCAATAATGTTGTTGTTGTACTCGTCTAATGACCACATCCAGAACAATCAATTTTAAACTATTTATATTTCCACACGAAGCTTAACAAACTTTATAAAGTTTAATTGGTGTCGTTGTAAATTGTGTATTTTCAGCAGTTCAGAAAATGGAAAACGTGATAAGGAGGAGGTTATCCGTAGCAGGCCAGTTGTATGCACATCCACACGGTAAGGAATCTGAAACACACGCTTCACGTCTTGGTTCTTTTGACGTAAATACTGGCAAAACGTGTCATACCGCTTTGCATGGGATTGGGAACTGCCTGAGAGTAGAATTATTAGTATTATGACAAAAAGCCTATTTTTTTGTTGTAATAAAACTATTTGCTACAATATATTAAAAAGCAGAGAAATTCGGAGGTGGTCGCAGTTTAAAAGGTAAGAGGACGCGGATCCGAGAAACTTTTGAAACGTAAAAAAATACATGCAATATGGGAAATACATATGTCGAACAGCAGCAATGAAAGCAGAATCCAAATTCCGTATATCCATGTGTGGAATGTAGATTCATTCATGCAAAAAAAAATTTGTTACAAATACATTGTATTATGTATTAATAGGAAAACTTGCTTTCTAAGAATACCAATGAAAACATCAAAAAATCAGTGCAAAATGAGTGCACCAGAGTAAATAGTCGCAATTTTTGTAGACGGCAAAGTGTCAACAACACCAACTCAAAGCACTATGGTTAAGAGAAGCGGAGAATGGAGAGTTCATTCCTGCTTAATATATCATGTTCAACCTTCTTAAAGTACTTCATCATGTGCAAAATTAAGTAACTGAGCTCGATAGAGCACAAAGATATACCTATAATACTTTAATACTTATATACCTACCTATACCAATATTCTCAACTGGCAATCCGCACAGGCCTCAAGACTTTTACTTTTTTAATGCAACGTTTGCAAGTTTAAAACACTAAAACTGAGCGAAAGACTCGGAGAGAGCAGACTGAAGTTAAAATAAACTCTGATCTCTATACAATTACTTATTGCGCAACAAGGGCTTGGGCTTATACTTACGTGTCGTATTATGCTGACTCACTCCGGGGTGACTGCAGAAGAGATGAAACGATAAAGATGTTAAAATAATCACTCACAAACCACACCATGCATGAATAACTGGACTTAGGGTAGTTAAATAAATAACAGCAGAAAAAGAAAACCCCTAACGATTTTTATGGAATCCGGTATCAATGGACGCAAAGGAAGTCGTGAGAACTGAGCAAGCCAAATGAATTGAGTGGATTGTGTAAAAAAAAAACTCGAAAAAATTGCTGAGTGCTATAGGTCTTTCCCTTGTCTCATTACAATCATTGCGTAATGGCTTCTTGTACTGCATAATAAAACATAGGGAATCTCCGGCTCCAGTCCTCCACTGCAAATATGTACTTGACATGTCTTTCTTGGGCGCTACTGTACTCCGCGGGATTTGCAGTTATGATTTATGAATGAACAAGGTGTTCCCCATTTTTGAAAAAATGGAAAAGTTTTGTTTTGCTGGAAAAATT
>JAANSN010000894.1:0-42950 GCA_036850665.1 Dicranocentrus wangi
CCAGTGGAATTTTGAGATACTAGCGACTCCTCATTTGCGCTTCGCCGTAAAGGAGAAACCATGTTCTCAGACTGCTCAACAATCTTCTTGGATTTTGTATAGATTAAGTGATTCATTTGTGGAATTTGGGCAACTGGGCTCAAACCAATCAGGTTCCTACATTGAGGTTGTCCTAAAGGTGTGGATGTGATCATCATATACGTTTGGTCTGCTTCTGCTATAATGGTATCTTCTCGCTTCTCGAGTTCAGTTTGCTTATTGGTTTGCTCGTTTTCGTTGCTTACTTTTCGTCGTTTAGCCCTTTGTTCAACATTATCATCAGAAGCAGATTTTCGCGGTGTTTTGGTCCTACTTTCCAAAGGCAGCAGTAGTCCGGGTGGCATTTTCACCCTATTAGAAAATTATATATATTGTTAAGATATAGCGTCCATGACTTAGTAACTCGATAGTTTGCTAATTACTATAATCTATTACTACGTAATTAGATTTACTTTGGGAAAACATCCCGCATTGTTAACTGCTTCTTTTTCATCTCTACTGCCACAGGGTTTGCGTTAGCTAAAAATATTGAAATATCAATAAACAATTCAGCTTAGGAATGATTCGATAGAAAATTAACGTACGCAACCAGAACTTTGGTGGTTTCGTGTAACACTCTTCTTACTATTTGCGTTATCCATATCGCTTGGAGCTATCAGACTAAAGTCTAATCTAGTTCCAAAATCCTTTCTGCATTTAGCCCATAGACGTTTTCTTTCTTCTTGTGTCATTTCTTCCGTTTCCTCATCTGATGTAAGAGGCGGGAGGGTAGACTCATCCCTATCAGCGCCTCTCTTCGTATCTAAAAGAAAATAAATCAAGGATGAATGCACGGTTGGAACTGCAATTCGTAATATTTGGAGGTTTCAGAGATCTGACTTATTAACAAAAAAAATTAGCCATTTCGGGTCGGGACGGGAAGCTAAAATTCAAGGCTTATTAGGCGCAATGCAACCCTATTAGCTACTTTACTTTTAGTCTAAAGAAATGTGGCTAAAATGAAGTTTTGATTTTTAGCCTCCAGCCCCAGAATCGCTAATTTTGTGATGGCTCTACATTAGTTATATCTCTGAAAACTGAAAACCCCAAATATATGCTTACATACATCATTGGCACAAGTCAGTCACACAATTTGAGAATTGTCTTTATTTTAGCTATTATATTATCTACTGTATCCGTTGTACGTTCGGAATGATATACAATACATACGGTATATTTCCAATAATATTTTAGTTTACTACTTAGCACCTCTCTTCTTCCGTTTGGCCTTTGGTGGAGCCATCATCTCCCGTTCCGCTCGAGCTGCCGCAGCACTTTGACCCGTCCTAAATTTATGTATCTTTGCATTAACATTCCGATCTATGTTACCCCAGATCTCGGAAATGGACGGTGGTTCAGAGATTAAGGACGTGTCACTGCCAACAGGAAGACTGCTATCTGAAAAGCAAAGCAAAGCAAGCGTAAACAAGTGACTCACAGTCTTTATTTACACAAACAAAAATGTAATTACAAAGGTAACACACAACATATAAGCCTTTATTTATTAGCCGTGAGGCCGTGACTGTGACAAACCTGTTAAAAATGTAGACGTCGCATCTCCTACCCCAGTGGGCTTGGAGGCGGATGACGACCTTGTCTTCGGCATTATTGCACTTTGTAAGCACAAAAATAATAAAAATTGTTGATCTCCTCCCGGAAACGTTGATCTCACTTGTTAAGTCGGTCGCGGTTCGCGGTTGTCGGTGTCGGTGGTGTATCTGTATGGTAAACTAAAAAACGGTCAAAAAGGAGACCCTTAGGACACTCGACTTTTTTACTGCAGTGCAGTGTGTGAATTGTTAAATGCTATGGGACAGACAGACAGGTGATCTTTGAAAATCCCATAAAGGTAAGTTATAATAAGTGAGTAATTAGTAATGGGAATTTTGGTTTTGATCGGAAGCATTTAGTGAATGAAGAACAACAGCTCAACAGCCACCCACCGACCGAATCAGACTGGAATGGAACACGACGACCTAGCTACCTGCTCTGCTCTGCCTGCTTGCTTACCTTTAGAATAATAGAGCATGCATCCACCTAAACAAACAGAAACAAATCCACACAAAAATGGATCAACAGTCAAAAACACTTTTTTGTTTGTTTCGTTCGTGCGCGGGAAATATATTAGCAAAACAGTAGTTGTACGTAGGTAGGTAGCACAAGCACAACGGAGCAGAACAGCAGCACCTTTGCTTGCCACTCTTGCCAGCCATCCTCACTCTCTCACTCTCACTCTCACACTCGTGCAATGCATGCAAGTGAGTAAGTAATGTATTAAAAAACACGTAGTACGTGTAAGTATTACGTGCAGTGCAGTCCATGTCCAGCGAGTCCAGCCACTCCAGCCAACGGGTCATGCTAGCTATTCTATTTCTCATCATGGGATTTTTGGGAATATTATGTTTCGTTCGTGCGCGGGAAATATACATATTAGCAAAACAGTAGTTGTACGTGCGTAGGTAGGTAGCACAAGCACAACGGAGCAGAACAGCAGCACCTTTGCTTGCCACTCTTGCCAGCCATCCTCATCCTCACTCTCTCACTCTCACTCTCACACTCGTGCAATGCATGCAAGTACTATTAAAAAACACGTAGTACGTGTACGTGTAAGTATTAAGTATTACGTGCAGTCCATGTCCAGCGAGACCAGCCAACGGGTCATGCTAGCTTTTCTATTTCTCATCATGGGATTTTTGGGAATATTGGATGCGATGCGAAATACGCTAACGAATAATAATTAAATTAATTATAATTATGCATTGTATTGGATGGAAAATGCATGGATTTATACAAATCCTCCTCGGGAAAATGTGGATGTTGTGGATCATTCATTTGATAACCATTAACCAAGCAATAAACGCCGAACATACTTACCTACCTCACAATTAGTAGATGCATTGGTACTTGGTACTTATGTTCTTATGTGTATAAATATTGCATTGCGGTAAGTAAGCAATGTACGATGTGTTTTGAACAGCTAAGGCGGGAGTTCAGTAATTAAAACTACTACTTACAATAATCCATATCCACTACTCTCACTCAACGCATCATTTTTGTATCCTTCTTTTCCCATTCCCATTCAATTCATTCATCCATCCTTCCGTCAGTTCCGTCTTCCGTCCTTTGTTTCTGTGCATGTGGATATTGTGTTAATTGTGTGTGGGTGGAGTTGATATTTAATATCAACTTGATCTATATTTTTGTTGTGAATGAGGATATGACTAGCATTACTGGCATTGAAAACAAGACATGAAATGACTCGCGTAACTTGAAACCTAACAAATCTAAATCTATTATTTTGGATTTCTTGATCATTGTTGATTGTGTCATTTGTGTCTCGGGAGGCAAGCGACTTATTTCCGCAGATGCAATAATGCAACTATGTTATATTAATTACTAAGAAGAAGGCGAAGGTAACAACGTGTAAAATATGTTTGCTAAAATTGTAAAGACAATAACAACAAGAACAACAACATGGTTTATTGCTCAGTGCAGTGTGCAGTATGGTAGCTGGAAGCTCACCTGGTGAAAGCGAATGGCTGGGAAAGGTTGTCTGCTTTCAACTTTTTGCACGATTTAGAGTTTCTTTCCATTTGTTTGATCAATCAAGGTGGAGGATTTACTGGCTCGTGTTGGTGTCTCTGCCTGTCCAAGTCGTTCGTACCATACGAATTACGATACTAACGAAAGGATACAGACTGACGCGACGGAAGACGGAACAGAGAATGTTTCCTTCCCTCCGGTTCCGGTGAGTTCAGTTCACCCTTCCTTTCCTTCGTCACATTTAGTGCATTTGATAAAGATAGATTTGTGACCTGTTCCTGTCGTCGTTTCTTCGAAGATGCCTCATGATGATTAATGATGTAGGTAAAAAAAGACCATGCAGACATAGGAAGGGGTTTCCTTACATATCCGTCCGTCCGTGCCCACCACCCACATCACATCATCAATCAGCAGGAAGCGATGCATGAACAATAACTAATATGAACATGAACATGGATTATGGATATATAATATAAGTAATTTCGCTACTCGAAAGCTTTTTTTTTGGTTGATTTAAGCAGCCATTTTATTTTTGAGTTAAACCGGAAAAGGAGCATAATATTGCATTATTGTCATGTTCATTATGTCATGTTATGTTATGAAGCACTACCTGCTACTGGCTACTACCTAGCTAATATACGACACATACACCATACTACCATACCATAGCTGATAACCGTTTCAAAACACCTTCGTTTGTCTCGCTCTTTTTAATATTTTGTGTATTTTTTCTCACAAATGTTGATTTGTATCATTGTCGTATATCATGTCATTACATATTATGATGAGCGTACATTTATAACATTTAACTTGTAAGGAAAAATGGAATAAAACTTTGCTTTTGCTATTATGCGATGTCTACAAGGCAAGGCAAGGAATACATACCAGCAGGAACAACGCAGCAACGTGTACAACTTTCCATATTTTATGATGAGCTCATTGTTTGCATGCTAAGTAATTTTGTTTGTTTTTTTTTTGATAAATTGTGGTACAGGCTATAAGGGACAAAACTTTCGCCTTGCTCACAGTATGTGTTGAAGGGAGGGGACATGACCATGACGGAGATATCAGCGACTGGTAGATAGATTGTCGTCCAGGAGGCTATTCCATTCACAACTACTATATAACGGCTCGTTACTGACTGGTACTGGTGGTTTGGTTACCTATGTTTTTTACTTATTCTATTTGTACTTTTAGATATATTATGCAGGCAGACTTGTGTGGAGAAAAACACGACTCGCTTCCATTTCGTTCGTGCTTTTATTATGTGATATTTTTCCCCTCATTTTAGCTCACTCAGGATATTAGAAATATTTATTGGGTCGTTCCAGCTTTCTTTCAACTTAATCGTCATGAATGAATATAAAGTTGGTGAAGGCCTGGGAGGGGGTGAAAGTGATATGAATTTTCAAATGGCTTCGCAAAGACGTGAGACTAGCCCATCAAATAATGGAACCAACGAGCTTATTGCCAACTTAGGTGGGTCCATTAATATCTTAATGTATATATTAGCGCATTGCAGAAGGAAAGGATAAAAACTGAGTAATATAGTAGCTCTATATGGTATACGATAAAATTGTTGCACGGACTAATCTACATAAATATTCCTGAAGAGAATTGATTTATTGTACACTATTATTACTATTATTCGTAGACATTAGCCATTATCATTATATGTGTATTATAAATGTGCTTACAGAGAGAGCGGATGTATCAAGTTCTGGACGTGTCCAGAACACTTATCTGCATTAACTTTAACCATTTCATTCGTTCATTTCTTACAGACCATGAATTATTAGATGTCCGAGTACGAGCCTTAAAATGTCTTTTAAGAAAGCTTGAGTGTGGAATCGTAGCTTCAGACAGTCTAAAAGATCGTGTCGATCTACTAGACCGTTGCAGAAGGTGGTTGGATCAGACAGAAGAAGGTCGTAAAACCTCCGAAAATGGGAATGGTCGTTTGGAATCTAAGGAGATTGAAGGCGTTGAACTGGTTGTACAATTACTCTTCGCTATATCAAAGGTATGAAATTATATTATGATTTTAGTTAGTTCCGAAAGTGGCTTTTGCTATTTATAGTATAAATATACATGCGCTAATTGTACTGAATGTATTACAAAAATTGGAGCATTCTTTTTCTGTTATAGCACACAGAATTCCGTGATTTGATGAGGAAGGAAAACATTGATGGGCTACTTGCAAAGTTTCAGTCATTTTTAGTTGGGGATTATAAGAGCCAGCTAGATGCTTTAATTAATTCATTAGTTGTTGGTCAATATGAATTAAGTTACGAAGGTGCACCGACTGAGTGGTTTGATAACAAAACGTGCGCGGCAATATCATCTAAAACGTCCGAAATGTATAGCTCAAGAAAATCCTATAATTACAAGACTTACGGAGAATTATCTACCTCTTTGGATCGCCGTTCAACTCCTCCTACCGAAGAAAGTGATTCAACTCGTAACACGCCGGACACGTCTTCTAAAAAGGCTACTATTCAACTGGGCACGGAAGATGAATGGGCTCAAACCATCCAGTTTTTTGTGCCCTCAGTTCGGCTGTCAGGAACTGACAGAAGAGTAATTAATTCGACGCTAGATTCATTATCTGCATCAAGTGATAACCTTGTGATGATGACGGTGTCTTTCGTAAGGGATACTTTAACAATGGATTATCCGTCCGAGTTATTCCTCCAGGAATCTCAAATTCTTCTAGTATGAACAAAATGCATACATATTTTGTATTGCTGGCTAAATTGTATTACGTAAGATTTTAATTTTTGGTTGCATTGTGTTAAAATAGGGCTTAGCGCAGATTACGGTTGGAAGATGGTCCGACCGAAAGTTGCCTTACCTCGCTATCCAAACACTCATTAAAATATCAAACGTACTCCGCCTTCGACTTACGCAGTTAAATTCGTGCGACCAGTATGAAGTGCCGACGGGCAGTCTGGATCAGGTTAAATAATAAAAATTACATTGACACCTAATTATTGATACATTACGTTACTGGATGTAGTTAACTTTGTATTCCGTCAACGTAAATGGTTAGTTGCAGCTTATATGGTGCATTGTTTTCTGCTTTTTTTTTACAGTTTTCCACACAAAAATCAAACAACATGTACTACGACTATGATGTAATGTCGTATTCATCTAGAGTTACTCCTAAGGCAGCACCTACAACAACAACGGATGCCCTCATCGAAAACTTCATACAACTGTTTAAAAGTTTTTCTCGTGCATTGCAATACACCTCCTATGAATTACACATTTGGCCAGTATTTGACAGCTTTGCGTTTACGTTGTTCAAATGTGTCAGCATTTTCCCTGTCGACTCAAAAAGCTTAACCTTAAGTCTACAAGGGATTCTGATGGAGCTGTCACATATATGGGAGCGTAAAAGCGACATGCACACAACAGTAGGTCTCTGTCTTGTCAGTGCGTCGATTCTTAAAGCCATGAAACTTCACAATGAAACATTTATCGTTTCGAAGGATGTTCGTAGTATGCTACGAAGCCTCGCATCCAGTCCTGTTATTCGGAGTGGTTGGCCAGAACTATTTCAGTATTTTATTCAGTTTTCTGCCATGTTCGATCCGTCGGCAGGACTTATGGTAGATCCGAAGGAAAATATTGGAGATGGAGACAGTTCTGAAGCAAATCCAAGAAAGAAAATTTTAAATATTTTGTATGCCGTTCAAAATGCAAGCAGTCATGAAGAAGTTCTTGGCTCAGTAGAATCCCTACGTGATGTCCTTTTACCAATCGTGCTAAACATACGTCTCGGGGAAGATTCTTTGTCGTATATTCTAAAGGATGCTCCATGGAGAGATACTTTTTACAGATTTCTTTGTGTCGAACCTACCACAGACGGCGACGAGGATTTGTTAGGACGCGTTCTTGAATTATTCACGTATATTCTACAGAACTCCTTAAATGCCAGTTGTTTCAAGTGGATCACCCCTTTATGTTGTGCGAAAGCCTGTACGACATTGAAACTACTGGCAAATTCTGCGCTTAAAAAGGATGTAAAGTTTGGAGGAACCGCATTGCCGGACTTGCTACGTTCTTTACTGGAGTTTTACTCCGTAATTTTGAAGCATGGGAATGTCCTCTTACCACCCGATACCAAGTGGGAGCTATTTCATATTTATGGAGCAATACTCCACAGTTTGGAAGAAGGGTCGTTCGCCAACTTTGGTAATGCACGATATCATGTCATGAATGAGTTAATCTAAATTGATATGACATACAATACAATAAGTGCAGTGCACCATAATTGTCTGCCTTCTTCGTATACCTATAGCTTTACTTACTGGAGTTGCGAAGGAAATCGCAAATATCAGTGAAGACAGAAGTATACAGACTAAGGTAAAGGAAAATCCAGTGTTGGCAATGTCACTAATGCTCAGAGTAACTGATGCAGTGTTGATTCTCGAAACAAATGGATGCCTGTTCGAAGGATTTAAAAATAGCTGTGCGCTCTACTACCTTAGCGTTTGTTTGATCCATATGCTAATTCCAGTTATGAAAGATGATAACTACAAAACCTTCAAAGGCGACTGGATTGAAAGATGCGCACGTGCTGTTCAGATTTTTGCTATGTCGCCTGACCCTCGTACGAAATGTCAGGCATTTCACGTACGTTGGATTAAATGATATTTATCTTATTTGTTTTAATGTTGTTTGCTGCTAATTGCAGTGATGTTGTTGTCTCAATTATAATTCACTCTGGTTGTAATAAAGATATGCGAAGTTTTTACCTCAAACCCGGATACTAAACTTATATTTGCGGAAGCAGCATTCCGCAATTCAGTAGTATCACTTCTGGAAACAGCGTACAGGTAAAAGCAAGGCTACCAAAAATCGCTCTAGAATCTCGATTTGACAAGGCAAAGGGGTTACTACTTTCTGTTTTTAGCGTATTTGTGGATCAGAAACACTCATCATCAATCAAATTCAGGACTGGAAACGTTGTTCTAAATATACTCAAGGATGAAGACGGAAAGGCGCGGGTGAACCTGGCCAGAAAGTTGCATCAAGGTTTTCCTGTTTTAGTGGATATGAGTCGTCTTTGTTGTCGTGTTCTTTGGGATTCAAGATTAGCCAACTTTATCAAAAACCGGAAATTGGATACTAAACCCAATGAAATGGCTGTTGGTTCGTTCCTACACGATGATTATTATTATTATTACATTACAAGGATGGATAAATGGATATATGTAACTTGTTCTATGATTGACATCACTATCCCATCACTTGACAATTTTTATCACAGGGAATATGGACGACATACCGTTTATTACTCCAAGGGTGCTAGCTATTTTGTGCAAAATTTTGATGGCATTTGTGCAAAGCTTGGTGGAGTCGGACAGACAAGAGGACAACCCAATCCAAGAAATAACAAGCAGTGGAATTTGTCAGATGCTTTTTAGGTAAAGAAAAAACCTTTTCCTTTTGGATTGACTGAGACAGTTACTCCAGTTTCTAATTTTAATTATTGACGAATTGTTTTAGGATAATTTTGCGGCATCCGCTAGAAGTAGAGTCCGATTCAAGAGTGTGGCTTGATGACTGCAGCTCGATAACAGCAGTATTTGAAACTTTAATTAGTTTAGCAAAGCTGAATCGTAGTATATCGATTATTTTGATTGGAGAAAAGAGATGCCTTTCTATGATGTTTAGTCTACTTGATATTAAAGTCCCGTCCTCAATAAAAGGTTTAAAGTAATTTTTGCAATATAATCTGCATTTTATACACTTTATCTTTAAAAAACTCCTTTGGTTTATAGATATCTACCAGGAAAAAGCAGAGGAGACACTGAATGCACTCTGTGGAAACATTCTGAATTTAGGTACAGTTCTATGCTGCGATGCGGGCAATAACTTTGAGGATTTGGAGAGAGTGGCTTGGTCTCATCAGCATGGGCTTTTTACGAAGTTAACTGAATGGTTAAAAGTTTCAACACAACTCACCAGTAGAAAATCGGCTCTCTGCTTCTCTCAAGCTTTTCTGAGCATCCTTTCACACAGACAAGTTCCTCCTAACAGTGAACAAGGGCAACTACTAAACCAACCCTCATCTCATCCCTTTTTATGTCGGAATTGGAGAGAAAATACAACTTATGGGCAGGCACTGTGTGAAAATCTTATGAACATTTTAAAGCTTTCAGTGGACACAACAGAGAGGATGTCTGCAATGAAGTCGCTTTCAGCGTTGTTCAGTTTGTCTGATTCGTCTGTGAGCTTCGCTGTAGAGCATAAGGATTTGATTCGGTTTTGTGTTGAAAAGTTACACGGTTTTGGATGCAAATATTTTGAATCCAAAGGCTCTTCCGGTAGTGGAAAAAAGGTAAATTGATATTATTAAAGGTGCCGCTACCGCCTACTATTTTAGTAGCCCTTATATTTTTCACTATCTATTTACCTTTTCTCTAAATTTTTATATAATTGAGCCTCAATTTTGTAATTTTGTAGGCTCTGAGCGCAATTCATGCGGAGACACTCTCTTACATGGAGCTACTGTCAAGTGTATTTTATGTCAGTGCTGAATCTAAAAGACTAGCATTGAAGTATAATTTTCCCGATATTATCCATAAAATATTCGCTTGGTGGTCTGCGGTTCCAGATCGTCAGCTTCTACATTCCTACACAGAGGCACTACTGAATTTTACGGAAGAGTTTCCTGAGGGTTAGCTTTATTATGTGGCAAATGATTGATTTTGAAAATGAAGACTTCACGACCTGTGTACGTGATTTTAAAACTCATCTTCACTTATTTCATAGGTGCCTTAGCGCTCACATTAACCACAAATGTTGTAGGTGTAGGTCCTCGAAGGGTCCCAACTCATCAAAGTATTTTCATGGAGATCGTTGGTATACGCATTTAAATTGAACTTGTACCTATGTTAAAGCCAACCATTTTTGGTCGGTCAACCAGTGAAATGAAAAGTAATATGTATCTATGTTCTTAGGTATTCTAGATAAAGAATTGTCTAATGTGGATAGTCAACCTAACATTAAAACAATAGAGATAATTTTCGAACTCATGAAAAATATTTGCTTTGTGCAAGAGTGTCGAAATATATTGTTGAAGGTAATTGGCCATAGATTCATAGATTGCGATGTTTTAACGAATTTACGTGCTCCAGTCTGTAATTGCAAATGTGCATTTTTATTTTAGAGTTCTGTTATAGCATTTTTGCGAAAGCTACACTCACAAGAAACCAGAAAATGGGGAAGTAAGCAAAATAGCGTAAAGGCATGCTATCTAGACTTTTTAGTCCATGCATCGGCCTATTCTGATGTTCAAATATGCATAGCAAAGGTATGTATATTTCTGGCATCTAATAAATCAGTGTGGCGCTTATTTCGGGATATGTTTTTGTAGTGGAACTTGAATTCTAATTAAAAGGTACCAGAGGGACTGGAAATACTTGTACAAAATGCAGAGGCAGATAAACCTCCTAGCTCAACGCTGGCTTTGAAAGTGCTTCGAAATCTTTGTTTTCAGCAGTTGAACAGAGGACGTTTATTGTCGGACAGTACGTTTTAAAAATATGCATCAATCAAGTGAAAATATAATACGGATTTGAATGTGCGTGAATGCGAACTTATTTGTGCAATTTTCAGGTGTATTCATGCCATCCCTATCTAATAAGCTTTCTGTCAGTGGTGACCTAGAGGAAGTGGAACACGCTGCGGTTAGCTTGTGGGCCCTAATTTCTAATTATGAAAAAGCTAGATTATGTGCAAAAAAGTGTTATTGTGGAGAGAGTATTTCAAAGGCACTCGAACGTGTTCGAAAACTTCAGCAATCGTCCAGTTCAGACTGTGAGCAAATTGACCGTGTCATTAACCACTTAGAAACAGTGCAGAACTTACTTGGAACGTCTAACTCGAACGTAGGGCACCCGCATTTAAATTCCAGATCCTCTCATGAATCACAACAATAGCAAATAAATTATAGTAAGGCAAACATAAATACAAAATGTGTAGCTGATCAGCTATGGATTATACGTCGACGTTTGAAATGTTATTAAACGGCTGTACTGGTTATACGCTATCAGCTATGGTTTATTTAAAGCAAAATAACGATAATTTAGTGCAGTAACGATTTTTCCATGTTATTTATTCCATGTCTAGTGTAAAATTAAACCATTTTTGTTCTACTAGCTTTTATCAAAACGCTACCTAAGAATTGTAAACGAGTACAAAATATATATGAAACTCTCACACGTAATAAAGAGACGACATTAACGATTTACATTGCCTTCTTGTCTGTCATTTTTATCTCTTAATACAGAATACATACCTACATATACGCGAACGTAATTGTGTTGCATGCTGGTATGACGTGGTCTATTTCCTCACTTGCAATTTCTTCTGATACGAGATCACAGCACTTTTAACGCTCTCGCGGTGTACCTTTCCAAGTCTCCTAGTTTTGAAATCCACAGCCAAGGATGCTCTACTATCGTGAATTCTGGTAAGAGGTTCCACAGTAATATTCAGTGATGGATACACCTTCTTGCTCGGTTTTGTATCTTTCTCCCGATTTCTGTCGTTTACGGAATTATTCACTACTGTTGCTGCAGCGGGCTGATCATGATCTGACTCCTCTAATTCTAGTACGTCCGACGGGATTTTTGCCTTTTAATCAACCAAAGACAAATACAGTCAGGTTGAAAGATAAGATGTAGTTTGTAATTACATACATACAAGTACAGTTTATCTCAGAAAAAATTGGTTTAAATAGTTTACGGTAGGCAGTTTTAAATAAAAGTGTGGGCTGTTACCTTCTTCTGTGCGATATTCCTCTCCTGTATTTCCCTCCTCTTAGCCTTCTCTGTTTGGCGTAGTTTTTGCTTCAAATTTAACAATTCCTTGTTTACACTTTCATAATTGGTCTTCATTACAGCATTCGATACAGCTTCAGGCATTTCATCGTCGCTTTCCTCTTCTTCGTATTGCTGATCCACTAATTTCATTTGCTCGGGCTTGTTTTTGTTATTCTTCATACTGCTGCTTTGCTATATACTAATATCCGACTTTAAAAACTTCTTCCAAAACAGGTGACAGGAATCGTGTGGTTTTATTTTATTTAATTAGTCGCACGGTCGCACCACAAAAATTGTACGAAATAAAATATCTATTTTACGAGTAGTTAATAAGGCCACATGTGTGAGAAAAATGCTGAACTTACAATTAGAATTAAAGTTAATTCAGATTAATCGTATTTTCCGTACGTAAGTCCCAAACTATCGGTATTTGGTCCATGCATGTCTGTGTGTGTGTGTGCAGTGCAATGTGCAATGTACAACCAAGTCCACAAGCATAATGTGTATGAGCAATGAGCAATATTATGGGCATGTGCTCGCTCATTACGTCTTGCGACTGCACTGCACTGCGACTATTTTGGAGAAACTTTGAGCTTTCCTATTCCCACATTTTCACCTGGCCCCTACCATATACGGCACCACCCCTCCAGTCGAGAGTCGAGGCGCCCCAGCCGAGCGAGACCTTCCAATTGACACCTTTTGGAACGGTTGGGGTTTGGGTCCCTTACCCGTGCTAACCGTAACCAACCTATCCCCTATCCCAATCGAGCATGACTTTTTAGACCCTTCCATAAATTCTGGTAACCTACAACTTTTTCGAGTTTCAAACCTCCATAACTCTAAAGACAATCGTTCGGGGAAAACGTGATCCGAATGATACCCAGAGGGTCCTTATGTAGATCTGCCAGACTTGCATTTTAAACACATTTCAAAGTGTCTACTGCCTCAGAGTGGCGTTTTAATAGCATTCAAATAGCTCCGGGTAAACGGTGGTTGGTTAGGTTAGGTTATATGGTTAGGTACCTTTTATATTATGTACCTACATCCACACAAACGTTAATGCAGTTTCTTCTTCATTAACTATTCAGAAAAAAACTTCGAAAATTATCGATCTGAAACCATTTGCCACACATTTTCTGTTCAACGAAGAAGGAGACTAATATTTTACGAACACTCTTTGTAAGGAAGAATGAGTGGTGCTGGTGATACAAAGAACAACCCGTTAGTTAATTTTAAGGAATGGGTAGTTTTGAAATGTCAAGGTGGGAATTTCATAATACATTATGTCCACTGTCCACGAGTGCAATTCTGCAATAAAACTACTTTTTCCAATTTTTTCAAGAATGGGAAACATCTTACTTGTATTAATTATATACCTATTATGAACAAAATGAATGACACATCTCACATCTGTGTTTACAGATTTATTACAAACAAAACGTAAATTCATATGAACTGAACAGCCTTATGTTTAAATACATTGAATCTATAACAAGGTAAAGTACAAAGTACACTTAATTTTTACATTTGCAATCTGAGAATCTCTAGGTAAACTTATAGACCCTGTCCGAATTTCTGCATCTCATCCTTATTTCATATTTTGGCCAACAAGTTGTTATCGCACCTTCTGCGTTGCGAAAATATTACCTGCAAACACAATTGACAGACATGACATGAGCAACACAAGTTGCGCTTTTAGAAAGCCAGACGAGTACAGATTACTGCGACCTCAAACTGCGTGACCAGTCTACAATCAAAGACTAAAACTAGTTGAAAAATATCATTTTAAAAACTTTTTTAAACAATTTTTTGAAGCTTCTCCACGGTTAGATAACATTCGAGACGGAAATGTGGAAGGCACAACTTTCCATTTTCTCACCGTACAAAATCCACATGATGACGTGATGTGAAAATGGTCCGTTTTAGCTATAAATTGCATTATTATACATATTATGCATTTGTTAATTGTTATACTTAAAAATTTCGATTCAACCAATTTATCTGATTTTAGACGAATAATTACCTATAAACCATCACATAGAATGAACTGCCTTTTTTTGATACACGACACGTGTTAACCTTTGGCAGTTCATTTTGACGTAGTTGACTTTATTCCGTTTTATTTTATAATTCATTTGGCGGAACGTACTCATCCAAAGTAGTTATAGCACAGAAGAAGAAGTCTTATTAAAGCAACAGTTTGAAAATCAAGTATTTTATCCTGAACGATACGATAAATAACAGCAAGTTGATTGCCAATACGGGTACAGTTAACAGTTCCCTCTGGACTTATCATAAAGAAAGACAGACATATTACGGAGGAAAATGTAAAAACAAAGCCAAAGCTTTTTTGTTTAAAACCGAGAAACGGACTATATTTTACTACAACAACCCTTGTTTTAATTGCGCTCTACTTACGTCATCTCACCACAATCGAATCTGCCGAAACATTTATCTTCTTCACCATTGTTCGCTAATCTTGTTGACTGGTCTGCAATACTTCTGTCACGAAGTGTGCTACATCATCCCATTTGAAATTCTCTCTACAAACTGCTTCCATATTGGAAATTAAGGGATGTTGTAGTAAGGCACTGTAAGAAGGTCGTTCAGTATATGTTTTTTTAAGGCATTGACAAACAAAGTCTTGAATTTCTGGAGAAAATTCTCCAGCACTTGGGAGCGACGGTGGATCGCCTTTCACCACTTGTTTCAGTTGATCAAATGGAGTTCCCCACTTTTCATACGGAAAATTCGCTGTCGCTAACTCCACCACTGAGATTCCGAGGGACCACACATCTGAACGGACATCGTACGTGGAAGGGTCTCCCATGATATCAATTCTTTCTGGAGCCATATATGGTTTACAGCCAGCATCTATGGTTTTAGCAACTGAGTCTTGCAAATAACCAGATATTCCAAAGTCACACATTTTGATACGACCATCACGGGATACGAGAATATTGGACGGCTTCACATCTCGGTGTATCACCTTCAGTTCAGAATGGAGGTACTGCAGGGCCTTTACTACCTGGGAAAACGAAAATGGACTTAATAAGATTTTCATTTGTTCGTTTGTTTACTATGAAATTGTTTTGTGTGCTCGTGAAAACACCTACTGCATATATAATTTTTGATAAAATCTCTTCTGGAATTCCCGTTTTCATTAATTTAAAAACGGCAGGGTACAGCTTGTCAAGAGAGATATCCATCACTTCCATACAAATCCATACATCCCCTTCCAGAAACAGTGCTCCATAGAACTGAACGGTAAAAGGACAATTTGCACTTCTCATGGATATGTCTAAATCCATAAGGACTCGCTTTTGTTCGATAGAGTTGTCCGTTGCAGGAATACGTTTCACTGCCAGGACAGTGCCACTAGGTCTATGCCGCATCTTTTCTACGACGCCATATGCCCCGCGACCTAATTCCGACATTACCTCCAGGTCATCAGCTTCAACCGCAACTGTGCGATCTCCGATTGTGATTGTTGTTGACCTGTCCAAATTTCTTGGTGGGGCCATGGCCGCTGGTGATGGTGCTGTGTCCACTAAATTAAATTTTAATCCTGGTTTCTTCGGCATTATGTTTGTTTTCTTGTTCGGAAGTTCAAGTAAACTAACGAAAATTTGCTTTGAGTGCAGTCTTATCAATAAATGGGGGTTGATTGCAAACTGGTAACTGGGTCTGTTACATATTCCTTCTCCCTCGACTTTACTTCAACCATTTCCTCCTTTCCTTAAATCTCTTATTTTTGACATCCGACATTACTTACATTTACAAATAGTGCCTTCGATTAATAGTTGTAAATAAGTTTAAACGTGTACGCAACGCAAACAAGACTTATCGCAATCAAGTAATAATAATATTATTGTTTGTAGTTTATCACAGCCGAAATTTAACATTTATACCTAATACGGTATGCTGACTTGCTGGCCACTGTGAACACCGCCGACAACAGTTGGTACCGTCGTCTTGATTCAGTTGCTACATTTTTTCAGTTATTAACACACTTTAATCTATGCATACTACTGCTGCAACGTTTACGTAATTTTATCCTGAACTCGTGTAATTTTTTTTAGATTTGCTTTACTCCTGCTGGAGTCTGATCGTGAGTGAGTAAAAAACTCGGTTCCACCGAACTTAAAGAGCTAATCCTTCAATATATCTTATCCATGTACTGTTGTTAACTCTATGTAATGAATCAAAAAAGACGGAAAGATTAAAATATTAAGGATCAAAGGATTCATCACTTCCATGCTCTCGTTTCTCGCTCGTTCACGTTATTACCCTAAAGCTGCCATTTATCATATCATATCATGGACCAATATAGTAAGGACGAATAAAGCGCTGTAAGTACGTAGGTATATATATTCACTAAACTACATAACATATTCGTCACAAGTCACAATATATTCACATTCACATCAATTCAGTATATAGAAACTTGCATTTTTGCAAGCAAGTGCGAAGAGTAAGACTGGAATGTGAAAAGATTCTGAATCTACTGATGTGAGCTGATATGATACCACAGCATAAACATACACACTAGGCAAATGTAATATAAACATAAACTTGTCTCATTTGTCTGCATCTTCAACCCTCCCGATGAGAAATATGAAATTCTCACACTGTGCAACCAAATGATTCTTATTGCAATTCCGAAAGTGTTGCGAAAACTAATTATAATTATAATTAATAATTGTGTTACACCCGAAACCGACTAAAACTAAAGCAGTGAAGTGGAACATAAAACATAAAAGAGAGGTGCGTATGCCACAGCATAGTATATCATTTATTCAATACTTTCGTTTACCTGCGATTTCATAATAATAATAATATATGTAATGCACATTATGCAGCATCTACATTTCAAAAGTTAAGTTGCATCTCTTGAGACATTCGTAAATAAAGTAAATTCAAAACAGAGTAAGGTGGAAAATAAGCAGACACGAGCTATCAACAAGGCACACATAGCGGAATCGGAACAAGTATACGCTGGGCAGTGGGCACTTACAGTGTTTTGCACACGTGCATCGAAGCATCGCATCCAAGATAAATTACGTTTAATATTTAATTGTTAGCATTGGTCCCGAGTATTTAAAAAAATTAACTACAACAATTTCCATGTTCCATGGTTCCAGTCGTCCACATTCCATAATTATCCCATGATTTCGCACGCATAATCTAACCAAAAAGCTCCTCAAATTCAAGAACAGACAAATGAGAAAGGGAAAGGATACGTGTCATGTTGTTATGTATCAAGTACATAAGTACTGATTTCTGTCGTTGCATTTTTTAACATTCCTCTCTCCACTGCCACTGCCACTACATGATCAAATATGAAAGTATCATCAAATCATCATTTATGCAACAAGAATCCTCTTTCCCCTCGCCTTGCACTAGCAGGGCAGGCCTCTGACAGGCACTTACAAAGTTTAACTAATCAAAGCTTACAGAATAGGTGCAAATAATGCTTAGTTATCTCATCTCATCCCACTTTACTGTAACGTAAAAAACGTAACACGCAACTGCGTGCACAATGTGCACATTCATACTGCACATGCATAGCCAAATTATTCATTCATTGGAATTGTAAGTAATTGACAATGACTGTATTGTATTTTGTGTTGTTAGTATATTGTGAAGTGATGTGAGATGTGTGTGGTACACTAAAAAACTCTAACTCGTGTACCCTGCATGTACTTACGTACTCGTACTTACTCTGTGTAAATTGTCTGTCCTATATATTGCATGCAAGTAAGTAAAAGTTTCTGATCCGATGTGCTTGCTCAGCTTGCTGTTCCTATCCGTTCGTATTCATTCATATTCATAGTACTTACGTAAAGCACACTTTTCCAGCAAACCTCACACTTCCGTCACACATCTGACTGGATCTGACCAAAAAGTGCAAATGTTCATGTCTCATTTGAAAAAGTTGTGAACTGTGTGATTTACAATAATTAGGTAGCTGTCTGAAATCTGTTACATGTAGGTATAATGGAAAATACACCAGATTTGTAGTTAACAGTTAGTAGACTCAATCAGATTTGTCGGAAAGAACAAAAAACATAAAATCTTATACATTGTTTTGTTTTGTTACACACACGTATGTACTACTAGTTGTGTTTGTGTGTGTGATTGTGTGTGTTGAGTTTTGTGGTTCGTCTCGTCATACGCATACTTACAGACACTTACAAATAAACTTACAAGAAATATTTCGCCTGCTGGCGCAAGTCAGGTGATGTGCTTAGCTGTGATCTCATGCACTTTCTCACTCCAACAATTATAATTCACAATTTTTGACATTTGATACTGATTCCACAATACACTAATCGAACATTAAATTACCGTTGCTTACTACATATATATACCAGTTTGCTTTATAGCAGATTCGTAATAATAAAGAAAGGATCCAAGTTGTCAGCATATGAGGCGGTAGTTGAGCCTTGTTGTTTACTGTTTACCAATTTCCAGCTCCGACCGGTGACCCTCTGCACGCACCTACTTGTGAATTGCAACGAATTCTGTGCAAATGTACTTTCATATGACGGTGATGACTTGACTAGATGACACCACCATTTCGATAAAGTGCTGTTAGACGTGCGTACCCAAAATTTAAAATGAGCAGCCCAGAGGAAGAGACACAAAACACAATTTCGTCACGGGACAGCTCCTTCTTCAGTTTGACATCTGGAAATTCAGTTTATTATTCGGCAAAGGAGACATTGAATCTTACTGATGAGGGCAATGATAGCCCATTGTTAGCAAGCACACCACCACAACGGCAACACTCCAAAAAACCGTCAAAATCAGGAATGGATGGGAGGGAGGAGTCATCTTCATCAGCGAATGGGAGTGATGTATCTTCGGCAGCAAGCTCGGCGACCCTTGAAGGAGCAGACAGCATGACGAGTTTTTCGGACGCTGTGGATGATGGACAGGTGGAGGATTCATCGGGTGTACAAAGATCTCCATCAATTTCCAGTGCAGATGTTAAGCGAGGGTTATCCAGGCTATGTAGCACGATTGCTAAGTCCGAGTCTTTTGACATTTCGAAGAAGGAAAAAATTGAGGATGCTATATCGTCAAAGGACCTCGTTGCATTGCAGAAATTGGCTGTAGCGGATGGGGGCTTATTGTCAAGTCAGAAAAACTCATTACATGACATGTTCGTCAGTACAATTGTGATACGATACTCCGGTATACTCATAGTATGCTTATTACTTTCACAGATATTTTGCGAGAGCATGGATGGACTCTCTTACTGGGCATCTCACCCAAAGAGTTGGCAAAACAGCACGGACATTCCTTCAAAGTAGACTACCCGGATGTGACCGAACAAATACAAAATTTGGTTAGTTTACCTAAAACTAATTAAATCTAAAATGTTTAAATCCTAATTTAAGTGAAAATGAATGATAACCGATTTACAGGTTAGGCTTGACGTTGCTCGGGTTTTGAAGCGATTTCCACCTGGATTATCCGATCCACAGCAGAATCATTTACAAACAGTCCTGTCTAACCTGATTTGTGCTGTTTTACAAAAAAATCCACAAGCGTATTACTACCAAGGATTTCACGATATTTCCCTAACATTCCTCTTGGTTGCGTCAGTTGAAAGCAATCCATATTTGGCTTATTTGTGCCTCAACAAAATGATCGAGACAAATTTAGAACCACATATGGAGAAGACGATGGACTCGACTCATGAGCTAATTCACACCATTTACGCGATAATTGAAAAGGAAGATTGGAAATTGTTCGAGAAAATTGCTATTGACACAAAATGTCCTGTCGCATTCTGCCTCCCGTGGGTGCTCACATGGTTTTCCCATACCCTGCCAGACGATTCTGATGTTTTCAGTAAGAAAAACTCATTCACTTAAAAATTACGTAGTTTGTTGACAAAAAGTCGGTTTTTACTATATTTTTTTTGTAATAGGATTGTATGACTATATTCTTGGGAGCCAGAAAGTAGTCAAACCACCTCATCTCATTCCAATTTTCGTGTCTGCTGCTTTGGTGCTCAGAAATTCGAAACAAATTATGCAGGATAAATCCTTAACTGATATTGCATCCATGCATCAAGCCCTGTCAAAATTACCTTCCGAGCTTAAATCTTTGGAACCTTGGCTTGATGAAGCATCAGTCTTAATGAGAAAGTATCAAGGGCAGGAGAATTTACTTACATCGCGAGGAAGAAAGATCAAAGAAATGCAACAGAATTTATGGAACGACGAGAGTAATAATAATCAACGCAGACGAACGCCAGCGAGAAGGGACAATTTATTAATGTATATGAGCCGATTACTGTTTGTTAGACACAAATGGACAACTATCTCATTACTAGTAATGATGGCAGCTTATTTCCTACAGTCGCGGTATAGGCGACCGATACTTCAAATTGAACTTGTTAGAAACGTTGTAGATAACTATGCTCCTACTTCAATGCGAAGATTTCTGCAGTTTGCGATTGAAGATGAATCGAGCGATTAATTCTTTCAGTTTGGTTTATATCATTTAATAATCCGTATTCCTTACGACCTATGCCTGGGTATGTCACTTGCACATTTGCTACACGTTTTAGTTAATAATCCGAATAAGATTTCATGTTTGTCGATACTCCATACTTATGACTTCTAGTCCTCCTGCAGTTCCTTGTAATTGTTACATTATTCCGTCAAGGAAATAGCATACACTGTGTGGGTGGGTGCAAGGATTGCCAGTGTGTTAATAAGGTAATTAAAAGCTGTACTTTAGGAATTGTACTGATCCGTTAAATCGTTCTGGTTGTCTCGTTCATACTTTCTTTTATTTCACGTAGCATACAGCATATAATTTGACTAAATTCATCCATAAACGTGATATGAAGGATAATAGTAAATAGCTAAGTTCTCAAATCCCCTCTCCCGAGAACGTTCTCCATGCAGATTGTTTAATTGTAAGTCGAGTAATTAAGTTTCCATAAGTCAGTTCATTTTATCATGCATGCTAAAAAACAGGATTTCAATTTATCTATCGTGTCGTAGTGTTCACGGTACTGGTAGTAGAGTCTTGCACAGGGAGTAAAGGCTGAGGGAGAGCCAGAGCCAGATGTTGGACAATTGGACTGCTGATCCGAAGAAGATCCTTTTCCATTCCCAGTTCCCATATTCCCATTGCTGCTGATCGAATCCGACTTCCGAAATTCCGAATACAAATACATGTACGTACATACAAAACTACACTTGACACCTAAGAAGAAAGTGTGTTGTTGTTCCGGATTTCTCAACCCTCCCTATACCTTCAATCTTCACTCACATCACATCACATCACACATACCCCAGAATAATATGCATTTTATGTTAGCGCATCACTTGTAAATACAAGCAGATACAGAGATACAGACAGAGAAGAAGAGTATGCAGCTCACTCACACGCACACAAAGTCAATGCCCAACATAAACAAACATTTTGGTAGTCGCCTGTTCTACATATATTTACTACTTAGGTACTTACGTAAGAAAACCTTTGTAGTTGATTCTCGAAAAGAATCTTAGGTTAACCTTTTAAATTATTGTTTAGACGTGACATGTGACATGATGACAGCCAGACTGACAAGCTATGTATTACATTTACAATATATACTTGTTCCAGTCAGATTCAAATAATTTTGTGGGCTTGTCCTGAACTTAAAATAAAAATCCACCTTTTCCCACAATCAAATACTAGTAAAATCAGCAGTTTCAATAAATAGGAGCATTGCTTGTAAATCATGTCAAAATTTACGTTTTCCATGGATTGCAAATTGTAATACGTACCTATGAAGATTGTGACATGCGATACTCCTCCACTCTCTTGAAGACTCGTTGGTAATATACTTTGCGAGATAGGTTGAAGTTTGTCACGAATAACCTAACCGACACAATGATTTGATCACGCGTTATTCCAGCCGCAGCCAGAATATATAATTGGTTACAGGAAACATAAACATACACGTAACTGGATACTCTGGATAGTTGATTTGATATTCCAAGATACTTGAAAGAAAAGGAAAGTTTCCCGACTTTAGACCAGTAAAATCCAAGTGGCAAGTGGATATACACAAGACAAATCTTCAAGAGTAAATTGTAGAAAGTTAGAAACAGGTCGGTGTTCCTGTTGTATAATATGATCGCTTCGCTTTAATATAATACGCTGTTCACTGTTTGTCAACAATGGTATCCCCCGGATAATTGGAATTGGTTATGATATTAGAAGGTGAGCGAGGAGCGAGTGCCAGTTACAAGTTTACCCCTGGAAAAGATTATTGTTCTGTCTGCAACGTCTTCCAGTCTTGTAAACACAGACGACATATAAACCTGCCGTTTTGTTGCTCAAAACTCATTGTCAGAACAAAACAGAATCCAGAATCCAGTAGTCGAATCCATGCAACCAAACTTATTGTTAGATATATATTTAACTGCTTGAGAGGAGGACTGTGATGTAGTCCTTGCGTCTACTGAAACGAATTTATACAAAATATCGTTTACTCTCAAGGCTTGATAAATGGAACCTCAAGTGTAAGCAAATCCCATCCCATCGCGATTTCCGGTGAAAGTAAGTTTGCGATATGATATGTGGTTTGAAACAAGGCATCAACTCATGATTTCCTGTTGCTAATTTGCTAATTTATTTGGACATGTTATGTTTCAAACTCTTTCAATTTCAGATAGATAGATCTCTTGGTAAATACCTTTTCAAACGACTTAATAATATGACTGTTCCCAAAGGTGGGAATAAATCTGTGCGTGTTTCAATATCGTCAACATCAATACCATCCTCTTCAATGACCATGATTCAAGTACCATCGAGAACACTACTTAAAACAATTTTTAAGACTCTGCTAAAAATTATATTCAAACTGTGGAAATGGGCGTCCTCCTTCGTAATCGTATTTTTCTTCGCTGCCTGGTTTTACGGTGGCATCCTTCCGTATCTAATCTTTATAGCTGCGTTTTTGAGTAAGTGCCAATTGGATCTGTATATTCTCTATTCGTGCAATTAGTAAAGTAAGTAAACCATGTTTGTTTACCTAACCAAGTTGAGGGTGGCATCAAACTCCCCGAGTAACCACGTTCTTGAAAGACACTAGAAACTATTACCTATTTTGATAAAAGTTAAATTTTGAAGTTACGCCGGATGCACGGGATGCATGTGTGTTAGACTTCATGGGCAAACAAATTAGCTTTGTTATGTGGTTATTAAAGTGTAAATGAACCAGATATGGCATGGATTTTTTATAAATATTAATTTTGCCATGACCCGTCGTATGCATGTATGACCCAACCAATCCAATTCACCGATGTTGATGTTAAAGCTCCCTGTTGATACATGAATCGCCGTGGGAATGTGATTGATTGTCTGACAGCATAATATACTAGGACAAAAAGTAGAAAATGGATGGAATTAATGGGCGGTGGGTAGTAGTAGTAGGTAGAATTGGTGGGCGGTGCGGTGGGTGAGGCTAATAATGCAATATTATGGATTTCGATTAATAGAATTGATATTGGTATTGGTGTATTAGGGCTGACCTCTTTTAGTTAGTAGTCACCACCCACCACTGGGTTATTAGGAATGGATAGGCGTCAGAGTGAAAATGGCTCTGGGTCAGCGTCACCGCCGTCATCAATGAACAATCGGGGACGGAATAAATGTTTTTCGTTTTGTTCATTTCCAAATTTCAATTTTCCTCATCTGTTACGTAACATGGTCATTCCACGGGACATGTGGGATGCATTTCCTGATGGCATGAATTATTCCATTTGCATTTTTATACTTGATGATTTATCATGAAAACGTCCTTTTCGGAAAGGAATAACCTATTTTTTATTTATTCCTCCCTTTGTTACAGGCCTCAGCTATCATGTAACAGACTATTTTCTGTTTCAACCAGACATGCCAAATGATTCCAGGTTATTCGTTGAATCTCCAGCTAGATATCAAATGCAATTTGAAGATGTTTGGATTCATACCAAAGATAGGGTGAAAATTCATGGTTATTTAATAAAGCAGAACCGGTTAAGTAGCAGTCTTAAAAATGTCCCCACGATTGTTTTTCTTCATGGGAATGCGGGTAAGTCAATCTTGAATTAAAAATATACGGTATTTGCTACTTCATGCTCTGGAGTTATGCAAATGCAAATACATTAATACATATACAGATTCATTAATGGTATTTATATTTTTTTCAGGAAACATTGGGCATCGGTAAGAATCTCAGCTAACACGAAAGCAAATATGTGATATTACTAGAAGCTGATTACTACATGAATATTTTTTGGTCATATTTTAGATTGGAGAACGTAAAACTGTTCTATTTTCACTTAAATTGTAATGTGCTAATGGTGGAATACAGGGGCTATGGACGATCGGAGGTATTTGGTTTAAATAAAACTTTTTCGCTATAGGTTGGAAGTTATATCCACCTGGACTAAACTTAAATCCAAAGTCGTTTTAATAAGTATTAACAAATGGCGTTTTGCATAGGGTTCACCTTCAGAAAAAGGACTGTGTGCTGATGCTCAAGCTGCATTTGAATACATAGAATCTAGGGACGATTTAGACTCAAAGAAAATCATATTATTTGGCCGATCACTAGGTAAAATTCCTTCATTTAAAGTCTGTTACCAATAATAATTTATAGTAATATACTGTGCTAAAAAATGTACTGACTGTTTACTTTTAGGGGGAGCAGTAGCGATAGATCTAGCTGCTCGTTGTGATTTTCGTGATCGTGTTGCGGCTTTAATTATTGAAAATACGTTTACTAGCATTCCAGCGGTCGCGAAAGAGTTATTTCAGCTTTCAATATTGAAATGGGTGCCAAATTTTTGTTACAAAAATCGGGTAAGCTAGCTTCCAACTAACAATTGAGTTTCTTATGTAATAAAAGTTAAGCTTATAATACTAAAATATTTTTATTTATCTTTGTGATGATTTGATAAAAAACATAGTTTGAGAGCTTGCGAAAAATTGGATCAGTGGCGTGTCCGACTCTGTTCATTTCCGGTACAAATGATGAACTTCTTCCACCTTCTATGATGAACGAATTGTATTCCAAATGTTCAGCAAATGTAAAACTTCTCCACCGATTTCCTGGGAGCCACAATGACACTTGGTTGTGTAAGGAATATGTTACTCGAATCACGGAATTTATCGACGAGGTAGGAAAATAAAAGGCAGTTTCATTCGATTATTTGTGTGATATACCATTTTTGTAACTTTGTGCAAATTAGTGACCTAGTTAAAACTTAAAGTTACTTTTGTTGCTTTCGTTTAGGTCGTTATTACTGGTCCACGAAAGTCCTCTTCAAAGTATCAACCGTACAGTGATAACATTGTTTAATATTCAAAAACTCAACGAATGTATAACTGACAATAGATCTCATTCTATTTGTAATCCAGCATGTATTAAAACAAATGAAAATTTTATTTTAGTGGGGTGCAATCTCTCTCAATCCTACAAATCACCTTCCCTACCAGCACTATAAAAATCCTCCTCTCTTTCAGTAGTTTCAGTACTCACTATCCTTTCTAGCACCCGGCACCCGATTTGCTTGTCTATCTGTAAAATGTGCGAGGAAAGTGATATGTCGATAAGTGCTGAAATGGGTGATTTATTATTCAGTGACTGCTGGAGAAGGGAATTTTGCAACGAGACTAATGCTACAAAAAATACTGTCTTATATTCATGCATGCAAATTTAATAGCAAGAAAGAAGTAACATTAATTATTGTAACCAGAACCCACAAGACACGACGAGTATCACGCTACAACGCATTACGTAATCTCGCTCGTCTCACAAGAATCACTCACGGTATTTTTTATTACAGTACAGTACAATGATGGAATTTACAATGATGAATGTATACAATAATATATAATAATGCAATGCATACAATTAAGCTGCATCCAGTTATTAAAAAATGTCGGCAGTTTTTAAATTAAATCAATCGAGCATAATACTCAACTCATAATTATTGTTGTGCTGCATTTCTTTGCTGATACCACAGATTAGAAGTCTGCTTTGTTCGGCTCAAAAAATACGAGCCTACACAATCCAGAACTTCGCCTTCCCAGGAAAGCACAATGCCTCTTTCGGTCATAACCATGTCGTAAATGTAAAGCATTCGAAATAGTTTTTTCAATAGTGCTTGTAATCCATCCAAATCTTGAAACTCGGCATTTTTTTCAAAATATTCGTGATACAAACGACGCTGAGAATTTCCATCATAGCGATTCAAAATTTCCTGCTGCCGAAATCTTCGCCACTGCTCATACCACTGATTGGAATCCTGTAGGGTCCCACTTGCTAATAAAATATTCAGATGGATGTAAAGCGTCAAACAGTCCTCCTTGATTCTTCCGATCCCGTAGTGAAAGAAATTGGAATAGGTGACAAACTGCAGTGTTTCTAGTCGAATTCCGCGTCGAGCCAAACATAACAGCGAGTCCACTTTCTCCTGTAGAAATAACTCTTTCAACGTTTCTAAACAATTTTGTCCGAAACCTTGTTCCCAACCGGATACTTCCTGCAGCTCTCCTTCTTTCGCCCATTCATTGCACATCTCATTTTCGTAGAGTCGTGTGACCCCATCCAATTTGGCGTTGTCATATTTCTGCCTCTCTGTTCTGGAGAATTCCTTAATTGCAGAATGGATCTTGCTGGCAAAGAACTTTATTTTCTTAAATACCTTCCCTCCTGTGTCAGGAGTGAATGTCAGGTCAAACCGCGACCCCGACATTTGGGTGAAACTTTCATTGGGGTTCCCCCACGGCTCCTTTCCTAGGAGCTCTAGGAATGAGTTCCACGGAATGTTGTGGGCTTGATGGCAAGTAGACATGGTGTTCTGCGCTCAGTCGATGTCGCAGACCATGTATGTATACTTTTACAGATTGGCCGAGTGAACAATTGAAAGTCGGATTTCAAGATTTCAAAGAAGTCATAATCTTACTATTTTGCTATGGGGGGCGTTGAATTATTGAATCTAAAAGTTATTAAAGTTGTCGTTGCAGACGGAGCGTTGACTTGCCTGGGTAGCGTATTAAATAAGTATAGGTATAATATACAAATCCGAAATATGTAACCAACCATACCCACTCGACGTGAACGAGAGACGTATTAAAGAACGTTTTAACACTATACTCGCAAAACTTACATATAATACACATACCTACACTACCAATACAGTATATTATTGGATGATGTCATTTTAACGTCATTATTTGTACAATAGTAATACTGAAAAAGTCGGTAGTAGTCTCAACCAACGAAAACTAAAAGTACATTCACAAGTTCCGCAATCCGCACGCAAATATTATGGAGATGAAAGAAAGGAAGGAACGACTCTGGTGCTCAGTGCTCATTTGCTCATAGCACAGGTGAATTGTACACACACGTCAGCATTTCAGCATATTATTGAGCAAGCAAAGCAATGTACAACTACCTATACTATACTGTGCATGTCATAGCACACATGCACACTCTCTATGTATTATAATACAAGCTTCATATTAGTCTTGAATTCAAATACATTATTAAGTATCTTCATATAAGGACCGTGAAAATAGATCGGAATTAATAGTGTTTGCTGGATTCTTTGTTTGCAATGCATCCAACGATGTACATCATAGCCATGATTTAACTTATGCTATATGTGCCGTCACTTCAATTCAAACACGAAATTAACAAATCAATGAAGCTCAGATCCAGTAAAAATACATTCTGATGAAATGAAAGTTGAGAAAAATTATTATGATTTCTTGTAAGTATAAGTTGGAATTTATTTGAGCAGTAAGTTTCGCAGCAATAACAACTTGATGCATGTCATGGGTAGGGTATAGCTATTCTTCAAACAAAACAGCTAATTAGGGTGCGCAACCAAGATGGTTTGAGTCTCCGTCTCCCGTGTCGTCAGTGAAACCAGGCCCTGGTTTCAATTTCCATTCTCCAAGCGTAAACAGTCGGAGCGCCGATGTCGTTCCTGCTTTATTCAAGGAAATTTTTTGGAACCGTGATGTCTTGCTAAAGTTGTTGTGGAAACATGCCATGCCACCTCCTGTGAAGATAAGTACGGAAAGTAAAAATTAAAGTTCAAGCTTTCTCTAATTTTGACAAGTGAAGCCTGTACTCATTCATGACATGTCACACCCATGGTCACTCTCTCGCTAAACTCCCCAATCCCTAAAGATTTATTAAATGCATGCATGCTCCGTTTTAAGTGTCGTAAATTACATGAGTATTGTCGCAGTAAGTCTATTGTAAAGTGTCATTCAATTTTGCGAACGTATTCCATTTCGAAAGCCAGAATCAAAGATGAGCCAACACGGAAAAAGAGAGAAAGACGCTCAGTCGATAGCGTCAACCGCTACCACTTGCTCCCGAAAGGCTAAAGCTGCTAAAAAATGCTTTTCCTTCTGCTCCTTTCCAAAATTCAGTCTTAATCATTTGCTGCGCAACATTGTGCTCCCGAGAGACATGTGGGATGAATTTCCAGAAGGTAACCGTGACCTTTATATAAGGACGAGTAGCAGTAGTCGTAATGTCGCGTTTGTAGATTGTCCATGAAAGTGTGATGTTGTTCCTTGCTGTCCCATGTTAGTTAATTCCTGAAGCTACTAATACTACCTATCAATGTCATTCATTTACTTTTTCACAGGTATCAGTTATCACGTTACTGACTATTTCCTGTTTCAAACAAACATGCCCTATGACGCAAGAAAGCATGTTCCTTCGCCAGAGGAATATGACATGCAATTTGAAGAAGTTTGGCTTCACACAAAGGACAAAGTGAAACTTCACGCTTATCTAGTCAAGCAAGACGCAGCATCCGATTTAAATGTGCCGACAATTCTTGCGTTTCATGGAAATTGTGGAAATATTGGGCACATGTATGAATATTAATTAACATGATGTGATGTGACTAATAAATTCAATTTGGAGTGACATGCCAAACTCTGTTTTTTATTAACTACAGATTGGACATGATTCAACAGTTTTACCATTTGCTAAAGTGTAATATCCTTGCCGTGGAGTACAGGGGTTTCGGGTTTTCTGAGGTATTAAAATTTAACGCTAAAATTATAACCACCCATTATAGAAATCACAAGGAGTCATGCTATTACGAAATTCAATTATAAATGGAATCATGTAACCGCACCGATAGGGGATTTCTAAATGTTTAATAGGGGAAGCCCACAGAGAAAGGGTTGTATGCTGATGCTCAAGCTGCGTTCGATTTCCTTGATTCTAGAGATGATCTGGACTCCACCAAAATCATCCTGTTCGGACACTCTCTAGGTTTGAAACAGTCTGTACTTAAAAATAGTTTGTATACATGTCTGGTAGCACTAGTTAACTGATCCGTTAAACATTACATGTCTCATTTAGGAGGAGCAGTAGCAATCGATCTGGCAGCACGCCCTCGCTACCGTTCACGCATTGCCGGTTTAATTGTGGAGAATTCCTTTACAAGCGTTCCAGCATTAGCAAAAGAATTATTTGACATTTCAATTCTGAAAGTTGTGCCAGATTTCTGCTACAAGAATCGGGTATGGTATAAACTACCTACATATGTACCTACCTATGTCGTATGAAAATGAATATGGCAAGGAAGAAGAGTAACATAAAATATCTTATATTTTAATTTATTTATTTATAAATTGAAGTTTGAGAGCTTGCGTAAAATGAGATCGGTATCGTGCCCCACCCTGTTCCTTTCGTCTGCATACGATGAAATTGTTCCAAAGTGGATGATGGATGAGCTGCATTCTAAATGCGCTGCAAGTGAGAAACATCTGCAACGAGTATCTGCTTCCCACAATGATTGCTTTGAAGACTCACTTCCAGCAATTGCAGACTTTTTAAAGAGAATTGGAGTCGACGTTTAAAAGAATATTTTTCAACTGTTAATTTTAGCCTGTGCAAAAGGTTACAAAATCGAGGTGTGTTATTATTACTTATTAGATTTATGTTTACCAAATCGATTCTTACTTTGGCAGTTTTTTAATACAATATATATGATACAAGTGAACAATATACTTTTCTTAATTCTACTACTTAATTACCATATTATTAAGAAAGGTTGTGAAGCAAATTGCATATCTGAATTTGAACTTACAAGAACGTGGAATGCTAACGTGAATCCATGCCATATACGCACCTGTCGCTACCTGTGATTTTTTAAATATTGTATCAAGTTGCATAAGATTCATATATTATGTAACAGGATAAAAACGGATACACTGCTATAGTCGTCTCAAGAAGCAGGATCATTTAGTATTATTTCAATCTAGTAATTATTGGCATTATTTCCGATTACGGTAGACCGTTTCAAAAATCCACCATATCCCTTCGACTCAAATAGACGATTTGATATATCTACTCGAAGAACCGAGAATTATTATTGGTACTATATTTCCTTAAGCTGAGGCATATAAAATGTAAATCCTCTCCGGAATCCTATAAGAACATAAAAGTACTATGTATACCTGAGTATAGACGCTTTCAAAATATACTTTTTATGATTACTAACTCAGGGAAATATGCATACTGCGACTTTAGTATAGTGTTAGTGTTTATATTTATGCAAAAACACAACGACGATGAGTTTTAGGTTAGGATGCAGGCGGATGCTTTATAACACCGTTCAAGACCTATTGGTATTTTTGTAAACTTATAGTCAGATCATGCCGTGATCTCATTAAAAACATGTCAACTTGAAGCTCGAGAAAAAGACTTCATCGCCGTACGAATGCCATGTGCATGCGAAGCACTCCACCAGCGGTAGCCCCTTGCTCTTCCCAGTTGTTGCAGTACATGTTAAAATGCAACATTCATTCGAGCTGTTCCATTTTCTATTTGTTGAACTCGTTTTTAAGACATTTCATATTTTCGTTAATACATATAAACCAGGACAAACATGTACCACTAAGACCATGGTATACCACCAGCCAGTTTGGATTACTAACTATAACTACAACTGCAACAAACTTGAGTACGCAAATGTAACAAATCTGTTACATCACGCGTGGGTGCGGTGCGGGTTAATGTGATGATGACGTGGAGTACTCATAAAATGCTATATGCTCTGGTATTTCATAAAGTTAGTCCTGTTAGGTTTGGCTCAATTAAATTATTACGGTTTTCAGTCAAGGGTTTAGGGTTTACAGAAAACCAAACCAGGTCGGCCGGATTCTCGGATTCACTTTGGTTTATTTCCAATACAAAGTATATGATTTTGGACACATCGAGCGCTGTGGTTGTAGCAAATTGCTTCATTCAATAAATAAAAATATAGTCCACCGACAAAGTAATATTTTTTAAATCTACATTGATGTGATGATGTGACCCATCAGTCATAGTCATAAGATAAATATGCCGAATCCATACCTAAACACATTCACGCTGTGTGCGTCTACCAAGGTTAAAACTGTACTCCAATGTGTACCTTGTTTGCTGCGAGTACTGCTGGTTCTTGCCGATGTACGCTGCAAAACTTAGATCTCGTCATCTGTGGTAGGAAACCTTTTAGTCATTTCCATTTCCATATATACAACATATACAAAGGACTCGACTTGATCGCCTAATATGCCAAATTTGGAAACGATGTGGCGATTCAATTCTCAATATCCCTTCCTGTTTCTCAATTGACACCATCTGAAGAAGGAGTCAGGTTATCCAGATTTAATTCCACAATGCAAGAGACATTTATGTAAAAAGATGAAGCACGTTTTATGGTTTCCATCTTGCATTTCAATACTTAATTAAATCGATGAGGAAGAACGCGATATTAATTGTAAGGGGTAATATGCAAATTGGATGGATTGCGTTCAAATGCATCTTCCGTATGGCAAACAAACATCGCATTGAGCAATTAACAAAATGGCAATATCCCACTTCCCCTCACATCTACGTATCCGTGTGTGTGTGTGTGTGTGTCAGATAATAATCCTGTCACGAAGTTTCAAGATGGACGCACAACAACAAACTGAAACAATTATAGCACCTCTGTCTCTAAACTTGGTACTTTGCTACTTTTGGGTATCGAATTACACATATCCATTCAACAACGCACGCTTGTGTTGTGAACCAATCCATAAATGAATCGGAGAGACGCAAAATTGAATTCTTGTCCCTTCATTTCCATTTGCAACTTGCATTGTGATTGCAGTGTCCAATGACTCGCCCTTGTGTAAGTACATATACATAAATACACTCTCGATTTGTAAATAGTAAAAATCTTTTACATATATGACATGCCCATAAATGTCATCTTCTCTGTAACAAGTGGTGCTACAAACAGTAACTAATCCATAAACGCTGCGAGTGTCTTACCTGCTGTCTAATTCACCTGCCAATATTGTATGATGTGACATATGGAAGCATGATCTCTGACAATGCAATAGTAGAAAATAAGAATACAAATCCAGTTTGATTGATGTTAATCCATGAAATTACCCCGTAAATAAGCGACAAAAACGACATTTGTTACGGCCTTCATTTTCAGTCGGCTTGTTTGCCACTAAATTAATTAAATAAATTGCGGCCCAATCCTTTTATAACTTTATTTACTTCATCTTATCATGTTTGTGCCCTTTTTATTATTATATTTCCATATTATCATTCATATAATGGTACGAGATATATAGGAAGTCACATCATGATGACCTGCTATCTTCATTGCTCTCGTCATTTCATTGAAGACAAATTTTACATTTTTCGCCGGTTATAAGGACGACGAAGATTTGCTTTATAAATGGCAAGAGTACGCGAGAGTGCATAATATAACAAGGCTTATGAATGATAGAATCAGTTTATCCAGCTTAAAAACTGTTACTACGAAAATTACTGAGGAAGTGAGCATCTATGTAGCATCTCCCCGTTTCCTTTTATCATTTCCATCTTCACTCAAATGGAGGTGGTCTACTCAACAACTCATCTCATGCATTTAGGTACATGTTTTTCATAAATAATATGGCTTTCCATAGATTGCTCTTATAAATGTTACCATACACATCACACAGCATTTCCGTAGGTTGGTTGGTTATGGTTATTGGCAATGAAATGATTTTTTGCACAGCACTACTCACATGCAGCAGATGTCACCCACGCGTCCAATTTTACTTTCTATAGCGTCCGTCCTCTCCAAATCTCTACTGCGCTCTACGATGTGCAAAACGAGGATGCAAGAGGAACAGTCTAGTCTGGCTGCCCTGTCTTAAAAAATAGGCAACCGTTGAAATATGATATTATGCTCTTCTAAATCTACTACTTTTCCTCTCTTTGGCATTAACATATACATACCTTATGAATCAGCGCAGTGCACTGTCCTAATATTCTCAAACAGTAAGCTATTTATAAACGTTATACGACGTCCTTTTGGTCTTATTCCCTCACCAGCGCTAACCCACGGCACACGGCAGACTGTGGACGCTCGAACGAAGCAATTTTTGTCTCCCTGTTGAAGACCCAAGTGTCTCACTTTGTGATTCTAACTTTGTGTATAACTGTGACTTGGTGGTGCCCCTCAACTCGAGGTTGATCACTTCCTAATTTGTCGTGTTGGAGGATCACATCATTCATTCACGTCGCATCCTCACTTTGTTCTGTTGGTTGAGAGAAGAGAAGGGAGAAGGGTGTATTTAATTAATAAATTTGAGAGTGCCAGTAAATATAAATTTTCTTCAAAATGGTTAACTCGCCAGCAATCGGGATAGACTTGGGCACGACGTATTCCTGCGTTGGAGTCTGGCAACATGGAAAAGTGGAAATTATTGCTAATGACCAGGGGAACAGGACCACACCGAGTTACGTGGCATTCACAGATACAGAACGTCTTATTGGAGACGCTGCAAAAACCCAAGTGGCCATGAATCCACAAGTAAGTACAAATCGCCACCACCAATCATGCATTTCAACAAAACAGACTCGAAATAGTGATGATGATGATGATGATGTACAACTACATTTGCGTGTTCGGCTACACTATCCAGAACACAGTTTTTGACGCAAAGCGACTGATAGGGAGGAAATATGACGACCCAAAGATTCAACAAGACATGAAACACTGGCCATTCAAAGTGTCCAACCAAAGCTCCAAGCCCATGATCGAAGTAGAATTTAAAGGAGAGACGAAGCGGTTTTCCCCCGAAGAGGTGAGCTCCCTCCTGGTTAATATAGGACCGGCAGGCATATCTACATACAGACATATTTATAGAAAACTCTTTTTTCATATTGGATATAAAAAGATGAGCTCGATGGTGCTGACCAAGATGAGAGAAACTGCGGAGGCGTACTTGGGAACGACAGTGAAGGATGCCGTCATCACTGTCCCTGCATATTTCAATGACTCCCAGCGACAAGCTACCAAAGATGCGGGCACCATTGCAGGCTTGAACGTTCTTAGAATTATCAATGAGCCAACTGCAGCCGCTCTCGCGTAAGTACTTCCTCCTTTGACTAAGAAAATGCAGAGACAAAAGTGGCAATAATAACTCACCCCAAATCGTTTCTTTATGTTTGCCTGACTCATAATTTGACGTATTTTGCTTTCCAATTAAATAATAATAAAAAGGTACGGTCTGGACAAGAATCTGAAAGGGGAACGAAACGTGCTCATTTTTGACCTGGGTGGTGGCACTTTTGACGTCAGCATTTTGACCATTGACGAAGGATCCCTGTTTGAGGTGCGCTCCACCGCTGGAGACACCCATTTAGGAGGAGAGGACTTTGATAACAGGATGGTAAACCACTTCTGCGAAGAATTCAAACGGAAGTATAAACGCGACCTGAGTACAAACATTCGAGCATTGAGGAGATTAAGAACGGCTTGTGAGCGAGCCAAACGGACACTGTCGTCCAGTTCCGAGGCCAGCATCGAGATTGATGCACTTCACGAGGGTGCCGACTTTTACACCAAAATTTCGAGGGCTAGATTCGAGGAATTGTGTTTGGATCTGTTCAGATCGACAATGGAGCCTGTTGAGAAAGCCATCAAAGATGCCAAAATGGACAAATCCCAGATCCATGACGTTGTCCTTGTTGGAGGCTCCACCCGAATTCCCAAAATCCAAAAACTCCTCCAGGATTTCTTCAATGGGAAAGAGTTGAACAAAAGTATAAATCCAGATGAGGCTGTTGCTTATGGGGCTGCAGGTACTGAAACCAGCATCATATTGAACACAAGTATTTATGTTATTCTAATAACCATATAACCGTATAATCCATCGACTATTTTAATAGTTCAAGCAGCTATTTTGGCTGGCGATACCAGCAGCGCCATTCAAGATGTTCTTTTAGTGGACGTTGCTCCGCTCTCCTTGGGAATCGAGACTGCTGGCGGAGTGATGACCAAAATTATCGAGAGAAATAGTCGTATTCCGTGCAAGCAGTCTCAAACCTTTACGACTTATTCCGATAACCAACCAGCGGTCACTATCCAGGTGTACGAGGGAGAAAGAGCAATGACCAAGGACAACAACTTGTTGGGCACTTTCAACCTCTCCGGAATCCCGCCAGCCCCCAGGGGTGTTCCCCAAATCGAGGTCACCTTCGACATTGACGCAAATGGGATTCTGAACGTGTCGGCAAAGGACACGAGCACAGGGAAGCAAGAGAAGATCACAATCAAGAACGACAAGGGCCGGTTGAGCAAAGAGGAAATTGAGAGGATGCTCGCAGAGGCGGAGAAATACAAGGCAGAAGATGAAAAACAGCAGGAGAGAATCAAAGCGAGGAATCAACTGGAGGGATACGCTTTTGGAGTTAAACAAGCCGTGGAAGAGGCGTCTGCCGACAAGCTGACAGAGACTGAAAAGAAAACGGCAGTGGAGAAATGCTCCGAGATATTAAAGTGGTTGGACAACAATCTTCTCGCAGAAAAGGACGAATATGAGTACAAACTCAAGGAAATTCAGAAGGAGACTCAACCCATCATGATGAAACTCCATGGGCGAGGGGCCAACAACGGGGATGCAGCTGGAGCTGGCAAAACGCCTGGAGGGCCCAAAGTAGAAGAAGTGGATTAAAAACCGGAGGAGCCAACATTTGTCCAACATCATTGATATTAAGTATTACAAGCCATGTTGACAAGTTTGGTCTCAAATTATTGCAATTTGTTTAAATTATTACACAACATATTACTATTTATGATAATTTTGCTAATTTAACTATATAAAAGTACTTGCAGAGGGAGTTCCTTCGGGATTCCTCAAAATACAAACAATCGCGGAGGGGAAAGATAAGCTGCTAACACACCTATTATTCACATAGTCTCACCCAACAAAGTTTAATTTTTTGTGTACCTCTACCTACGTGCAATCATGCAGGTGCTGAATAAATAAATTGACAAACTATAAAAACTACCCAAAACACTCAATTTGTTCGTGTATTTGAGTGTGCATGTTGTCCAATGGCTATTTAAAAAGAGGAAGGAAATGGAAATACGGTCAAATATTAAGTTACAAAAACTCTTGAAATTCTCATCATTCTTTCATTCAATGCTTTTATTAGTTTACCAAACATAAATATTTTCTAGAACCAAATTAGATTTTATTAACTAAATCCTTATATTTATCGCATGCTTCGACTAGCTTCTTGGTTATGCCATCCTCCTTGGCAGAATGACCTGCATCAGCAATAAGATGAAAGTCTGCATTGGGCAACTTTTGGTAGAGTTCCCACGCAGTTTTTGCAGGACAAACAACGTCATACCTTCCCTGAACAATTGTCACTGGAATTCCACTTTCGTGGATAATGTGTGCATTGTCCAGGACTTGGTTAGGCGACTTGAAGAATCCCTTGTTGATAAAGTAGTGACACTCAATGCGAGCAAATGCTAAACTAAAGGTGTCATCAGCGCAGCGCTTTAAATTGTCAGGATTTACGTGAAGTTGAGAAGTAGCCATTTCCCACTTTGACCAGGCCCGAGCACATTGAAGACGTTCCTCTTCGTCGTCACTCGTTAGGCGTTTATAGTACGCCTTGATAAAGTCTCCCCTCTCCTCTTCCGGAATTGGAGCGACATACTCCTCCCAAAAGTCTGGAAAGAGGAAAGAAGCCCCTTCCTGATAAAACCAGGCAAGCTCTTCCTTTCGGAGTGTGAATATTCCACGGAGTACCATTGCTAGCACTCGCTGTATATGCATTTCTGCATACACAAGGGCCAGCGTGGAACCCCAGCTGCCTCCGAAAATTACCCATTTTTCAATCCCAAGATGCTCTCTGGGGACATAAAAGATAATTCCAACAATATAATAATCAGCACAAAGCAACTGAAGTAGTCGGCATTAGAAATGAGTTAATGAAAAATATTTCATGTGAAAAATGAGCTTTACCTGAGTTTTTCAATATCATCGACTAAACTCCACGTGTCATTTTCTTCCAGGCAAAATGCGGGTGTGCTTTTACCAGCTCCTCGTTGGTCAAACAAAATGATACGGTAGGCTTGCGGATCAAAGTATCTCCTGTCCCTGTCACCAATTCCCCCTCCAGGACCTCTGTTTAAAACAAATAATTGAAACATTTTTAATTGACGCAAATGACCTTCCCAAATAATTTTTATTTTCAACTCAAATAATTCTTAAAGCCAACAAAATGAACTCTTCAATTTTAATTTTTTACCCATGAATATAAATGACAGGCGTGCCCTCCTTAATTCCGCATTCTTCGTAGTAAATTTTGTGGACGTTGGAAACCTGTAGGAAACCAGAGTTGTAGGGTTGGATTGGAGCGTACAAATGTTTTTCATCACCCATTTCGTTGTCGATGTCTTTGGCAGCTAAATGCATAATATACATAAGCGTAAATTACGAAGAATTTTTTCTCCTTTTAGTTCCCAATTTAACAGACTATAAACTATTTAGATACCTGCGAAAGAGGAATACGGGCTAAAAGTCACGATTTGCTTATCTTCTTTAACACGTCGACTCACACCGAAGAAGACACTTGGTTTGGTTAGCAAATTAATCAATCTTTGATTATTTGTGTAAAGGGCTGACGGCCGAAACACTTGAAGAAGGTGTGATGTCTGGCGAGTGATACCGGCACAAGTCATTGTGTATCATGTTTTGTTGTGGTATCTCCTGTTCTCAAAGCACCAACCCGACAACTATTCATTATTCGTATCTTTCCAATGCAATGATGAACCACGACAACTCATCACAAGAGAATTTTACATTGTAAAGTATATATGCTACACAAGTGTAGATAGATAGGTATATTACAAACAGTCCAATAGATATATGCAAGGATACGACATGAATAAACTACGTTTGCGTACATTGACATAAATGTTGCCAATAGAAAGGAAAACGAACAAGGTTTATTCGGCTTGCTACTGACAACTGTCCCCCTAATAACGGAACTCGTGGATCGGTGAAGTTCCGAGTAATGTAATGTAATTTATAATTTTTGCAAGAGAAGCGCATCCGTCACTCATTCAGTGTATATTATCATATCATATAATATCATTCATAATAATTCGCAATTCCGAAATCGTATGCAGAGTTAGGCACAATGGCACAAATGCATGCAGCACACATTCAGTTTGCTATAACATTCTTTATCGCAGACATTTATAATTGAAGTGGACCAATACATGAGAAATTAATACACAGGTTTCCCTTATAAATAGATTTGGAATTATGAAGGTAGCATCAGTCTAGCCCTTGGCTCAGCAATGCTAAATCCAACTGATATCCAACTATTAAACGACTGCTAAATAATCAGGCAGGTATATCATGACGGAGAAGATTCAGGAGTAACGATGAGCAGTAATCGATTTCAAATGGTTATTGTTTAGCCATCATGCTTATTGAGTACCTAGTCAGTCAAGTTTGCTACAATAAATTGCTCGAGGTCTTCACCTTCACCTTGCGATTCTGGTCTCACCTCACCTCCCACAGATTCCCATGAGGTCTGAGAACTAATAATTGCAACTGTAAGTAAATGTTACCTTAACCTGCTGCTGTTACATGCTCCAAAATAATAAATAAGGACGAAACTGAGGAACTCCTGAAACGATGATATGAAAATGATAAGGATAGTAGACAGGAAGCAGTGAATATGAACTAGGACTAGGAATAGCAATGATGGAGTTCCCTTACGAAAATGAAACTTTGAATCAATTAATTGCAATGGATAAAAAGCAATAACTATTCGAAAGTTGTTTTAGTACGAACGGAATTGACTGGATTGCAATTGACTAGATGCGTACAACTCAGCCTACCTA
Organism: Dicranocentrus wangi; assembly: GCA_036850665.1. Classification (NCBI taxonomy): domain Eukaryota; kingdom Metazoa; phylum Arthropoda; class Collembola; order Entomobryomorpha; family Entomobryidae; genus Dicranocentrus; species Dicranocentrus wangi. Next base: position 39,716 of record JAANSN010000894.1, read on the forward strand.
ATAATATGAACCGGCAATACGGATTTCATTTCCACTCATCATTCATTAGCACAAATCTATATTTTATATTACTCAACTCTTCCCATACGTCACTAACAAAACGGACATTGTATTTCTTAGCGTTGCAATTTACTTGCTGGAAACAAAAAAGACTTGAAGTATAGTTGGCGTTTTATCATTGTATAGATGCTTCATAATAACCCTGTTTAATTAGTTATAAATAATTGAGGTTTTATACAGTTCAGATTATTACCAATTTTGGATTCCTGAAGACCATAGCGCCTTCATTAAACGTCCTCTCTGGTTTTAATACTAATCCTGTTAGCTACGAGTGAATCCAGTAAGCAGTCATGAAATTCATAGTTTTACTACTTCTTAATATCCATCTAACTAACTTCGCCACTGGTAAATTATGTTTTTTTTAAATTAAGGAAAGTTAAACCCTATATTTTCAAAACAATGCAGTGTAAAATTAGCGTTAATTTTTTTTAACGCATTTTAGAAGGTGCATCACCTCCGGATTCTTGTCTAAATGATTTTCCACCTCCTGCTCGACTTCGTGCACCACTCATACCAAACTACACACAGATTCATAGTGCGGGTCCACAAGAACCCTATCTTGCGTCAAGACAATCCCTGACTTTGCCATTGTTGAGTATCAACGATGTGGATGCAGATGCTGTACGACTAATAATTATATCTTGATGCTCAGGTTTCTTCTGTTTTTACTTTTCTTTGTAATTTATAACTTTTATTCGGATTCGGATAGGTTGTGGACGATATCAGAGAAGGCCTCCAGCATGTCATGCAAACCAAGAATGAGTTTATACTGGCAATACAAGGAACTGGAACAACTGCTGCTCATGCTGTCTTTGATAACCTCATTGAGCCGGGAGACAAAATCTTAATCGGAATAAATGGCTACTGGGGCGAACTGGCGAAAAACATGTCAGAAAGACTGGGTATAATATGACTATAAAATTGGAATCATGTCATATAATATGCCACTCCATAAAATGAGATGTCCTGTCGAATATACAAGCGAAATAATACACTGATCAATTTAACGAAAAACTCAAATCTCAGGTGCACAAGTGGTGACCTTACAAAAAATTGGTGCCGTAATATCAGCCCAAGAGGTGGAAACAGCTCTGCGAATTCATCGCCCTCAACTTGTCGCAATGGTTCAAGGCGAAAGTTCCGTCTCAATATACCAACCACTGAGAGAAATTGGAGAATTATGTGAAAGGTTTGTTCTTTTGTGTATCTAGAGTTGGTCTTTCTTTATATAAATATTTAGGGGAGAGTGTAATGTTGGAATGTATTCATGAAATCTTTCAGGTACGGAGCCTTACTGATTACCGATTTTGTAGCAGTGGTAGGCATTCAGCCAACCTTTCTGGATAAACAAAAAATTGACGCTGCATATGCATCAAGTAGTAAAGGTCTTGGTGGCATAGTTGGCCTGTCTCTTGTTGTCCTTTCGCCACGAGCATTGTAAGATTTCCTCGTATTAATAACCCTGCCAATTTTTTCATATTAGTCGACAGTACACCCTAACTGAAACCTAACTAACGGTTATTTATATAGAGCAAAGGTTAGAAACAGGAAAACTCTTCCAAGGGCTTATCAAACAGACTTGCTGTTGCAAGCAAGGTTGTGGAACACATCCGATCCCGACAGAATTCGCTTCCAGTCCTCTTCATTACCAGCCTTGTATTCTCTGCGAGAAGCTTTAGCAACTATTGTTAGGGAAGGTGCGCAGAATACATTCGAGCGCCACATTAGTGCGCGTAATCAACTGGAAAGAGGGCTGACGGCACTTAATTTAACTTATTACACTCCGAATCCAGCTCATCGGCTAACAGGAATCACGATAGTAAAACCTCCACCCGGAAAAAGTCCTGTTAAAATTGCAGACTACATGTTTCAAAAGTAAGAAAAAATACAAATATTTGCCTCGACTTGTGTAGTCAATTATCATTCCCAATTCTAATTCTGACAATGCAATGTGAGTCCATAAACCCATGTAGTATACCTATGTATATGTATATGTGTTCCATCCAACCACCAGAAACAACATGGAAATCTCTACCGGATTTGGTCCAACACACGAGCAGGTTCTCCGGTTTGCTGTCTTTGCCGCAAATGCAGATCCGATAAAAGTTACAAATTTACTTAATGCGCTTACGGTTGCATTAAACTCGCCAGATACGGACGGATGACATTTAAATGCTTCAAATGATTAAACTTATTAGTCGTAATTTTAAGCAAGTGTCTGATAACAGTGTATAATGTGAATCAATAAACTATAATATGAACCTAAAATACATTGGCTTTTTTGTGTAACAACATAATTCACGTTCCCGTTGTTATAAACAAGAAGTGAAGACTTGCTAATGAAGAAATTAAAACCCCCTTCAGTCCAAGAAAAGCGTTTTGAATTTATCTGGATTAGTTATATCTGGTGATTCTAGTCTCTTTGCAGGATGTCCATCCTTCCAGCGGAAAGCTGTAGGAATTGACGCTAACCGGAGAACTTGGTCCCTCTTGAATTGATTCTGTAAAAAGCCAAATACGACATTTAGATTGAGAAAATGAAGCTGAAGTGGGTGCAGCAAACTGTTTTAAGCTCATTTTGTACATTGTTATCCATCCATTCTTCCAGTGTTCCTACTTTTCCTTTGACTATTATGCCATGCACTTTCATCGAACCAAGTTTGTCCGTCAACATTTTGTCCACTAAAAGGAAATCACCAATTCGTCAATAGTTAGGTTTTAAAAGTGGCAGTTTCTAATCTCATGCCAATTTACAGTACAAACGCATAGTTGCATCCACCAATAATAATAAGGTTAGCAATTAAGGATGGGTAAGTAATACATATAGTCAATACGCACGGAAGCCACAATCGCGACACCAGGATTTTCCGTCCGGTTGATTTGTAGATTTCAGGATAACAATTAGAGGAATTTTTTTATCTGAGGCTTCACTTTCCATTTCTCTGACAGTTTGCCAAAAGTTGTCATAACCTTCTACAACCACTTGCCGTACCGCCATAATTAAAATTTAAAGTTAGATGTATTTGTTCGAAATATTGATCAGGCAGGCAGGTTATCCCTAAAAATATCTTTCAAGTCCAGACAGATATGGACGGTCGAAAGTTTCATAAGACATTTCATATCTGATTGTGGGTTCACATTATATCTTACAAGTATCTATAGTAAATGTAAATTA